>QEPC01012613.1:296639-317041 GCA_003113815.1 Sphenodon punctatus | reverse complement strand
TAGAGCAATATTTAATATTTTATCATCAACATACATTTAATATATGTACTAAATTCCTTACCATACATACTTCGTTTTTATCAATAACTAAACATGCACATTTTACAATTATGAAAATTTATTATAATTGGACAAGGAACAATTGTCAGAGTAATTTAAGTCTGTTTCTACATAACTTCATTGTGTACAACGAATTGTATAATGTCTACACTCGCATTCTTTACTTCATTGTATGAACTGTACACAATTTGTATACATGTAAATAACAGACTTAAATTACTCTGACACTTGTCAAATTATGATAATAAATTATTTTCATAATTGTAAAATGTGCACGTTTAGTTATTGATAAAAACAAAGTGTGTATGGTAAGGAATTTAGTACATATATTAAATGTATGTTGATGATAAAATTAAATATTGCTCTAATTGTGAATTAATTTCTACGTTTTTTGGCGTTTATGTTTTGTTGCAATGTTTTGTTGCAATGAGTGGAAGGTGTTTTGAATTGTAATTGTACTGAATTTTTGTGTGTGTATATATTAAGAAAACTCTTGTACATTTAGGTTTATTTTTAAACTTGTTTTTTGCTTTGGTTAATATTTCTTACACATGTTGCAGGGCTATACTGGTGCCCTATTCAGCCCTGCTACATGCATAAGAAATGTTAAAGTGGAGTTAGCTTTATGTCTGTTTTCACCCAGTCTGCCAAAGTGTGAGTTGGGATTTTGGGTAATTTCAGACGTGCCGGGTCCGGAGACCTGCTACGCTGAACCCTGGACTCCCGGTCTGTGATCAGGCCGTCCGTCCTTTAGACGTGCCGGCCTGATCTTTTGGGGGCATCAGGGAAGGGGAGGGGCTGCGCGGCACGATGTGCAGCCGCACTGCCCCACGCTCCCCCGGCCGCCCGCCTTCGGGGAGATGGGTGGGCGCAGCGACCAATGCGGCCATTTCACCTGATCCCGTCCGACAGTTGGGGCCACGATCTGGGCTGGACTGAAGATAACAGACATTACCTTCAGCCCATCCAGGATTGTGGCCAATCTGACCACAGTTCCGGCCCTGAGGCCTTGACCTGTGGCCAATCTAACCACAGTTCTGGACCTCCGGCCGGCCGGAGGTCCAGAACCGTGGTCAGTTTGATCCCAGCCGGGTGTTCGCTGTGGTGAACATCTGTCTGGAAGCAAACTGACGTGCACGGCCTCACCACCACCACAGGGGATCCACTGTGGTCCTCTGTGGTGAACAGCGATTTCGTCACATCTGAAATTACCCCTTGTTATGTTGTCTGCAGATGATTCTGACTGATGACTGCACTATATATTAATATATTCAAATCTCAGAATGGGTTCACCGGGTCACATAGGAAAAGGTATGAGAAACTCTGGCATAAATGGAATTGTTCCCTTTGTATTTTTCAAAATCATGATAAAATGATCCCTGAAGATGGAGTGTTTTCTTTCTGAAGAGGGAATTGGCATGCAAAGCTAAGGGCCCCAGGGGCACTGACGCTCATACTTGCTACCTACGTGCATTCCAAAGATTGAAGCTTCATAACAAAATTTTACCAGACTGCCATGGGAATTAATCATTTAGGGCAGTAAAGAACTTTTAGCCTATTTCATTCAATTAATGGAATTTCACCAGGAAACTAGGGGAAAAAATCCTGTGTGTGTTCTCATTTGTATTCATTTGCGATTGATCATGTTAAACTCATTTTTAGGAATATAAGCCTGCAGTCAAGTTCAGTTGCTTAGAGTGATAGGGCTGGAATGGATCTCGGGAGTCCTCTAGTCCAGTGCAGGTTTCACCATACCCAAACTGCCTGCACAGAAAAATCCACACGCAGAAGCTTCAAATATTTATCCTCCCTGAAAACTGATGAAAGCACTCTGTTTCAATCCTTTGTAACAGGAAATGGTTATAAATTTTAAATTAAAACTCCTAGGGGGAAAAAAGTAATAAAATACCCAAATTATACCTTCTAAAAGAACATATGCAATTTTTTAGGAAAATTGGATCAGAAGGGAGTTGGCTAAAGCAGGCCATTAAAAAGTAGTAAGAAGGTAGATTTTTCCCCCTAGACCATTAACTCTGTGAGACGCTGTAACTCTGTAATCCCTTCTCCAGAGCAAATAAACTTTTCATGGTTTATGCCTAACCATCCCTTGATCATACATTCAAATTTTCAAAAGAAAATTGCTAGTGGTTTAAACAGAGTGGATCAAATGTGTGGGCTGTTCGAGGTGGACCTAGTGCCTATTCTGCCAATGATCCAGGCGGGCCTCGGCAGCAAAGGCCTTGTGTTCTGTGGCATTCTGTCATACCCTGGCCATGGTATTAATGGCATCATGGATTTCCTCCTGGTGTGTAATCTCCCCAAGTAGCTTCCTTGCCAAATGTTCCTTGTGCCACTGGTTGCAGACCTGCATGTCCTGGTTCCACTGAGTACTAGTGGCAGGGTTCTGTCCGTGCTCGTTGGGCTGCTAGACCTGTAGCAAGACAACAAAGAAATCCGTCCCACCAAGCCACATCTTCTGGCCCCAGCATTTCAGGCCTCTGCTTGCCCAAAGGGAAGCTGGAATGAGTGCCTGACCTATGCGGCTCCTGGGGCAATTACTGCAGCAGGATCACAGCACCACGCAGTTCTCCCATGGTTGCTGTAGAGGAATGAAGAACCTGCAGAAATCAGCCACCGCCATTTGTGCCATTTCAGCTTCCCCTGCCAGCCTGCTGTCCTCCCCCCGTGGGCCCACCTTGGTGCCTTGCCACCCACGTCCTGTGCCTACTGTTCCCATCCTGTGGAGCGGATTCCTGGCGATTTTCCTGCTCTTCCTCTTTGTTCTCCTGACCACCTGTCAACACAGTAAACAACAACAAAATTAGATAATGAACAGAAGTCTATATCATACAGCTGTGTAAATGCAAGCAAACGGAACCACGCAACGGAACCAGTCAAGGAGTTTGTAATAGGGTGATGGTAGCCGTCCACGGCCAGAAGTGAAGTTATTGTCCCAGGTCTCTTGTATTCACGCCTCAAGTCCTTGACCCACTGCTGGCACTGGTTCAATTTCTGCATATTGCATCTTCACCCCCCACCCCCCATAGAGCAATGGAGGCCTTGGTCTCTTCCTTGGTCTAGGGACTGCAGCTTTGGTGGGCAGATCGGTAGCTGGAGAGTGACTTGTGGTGGTAGTGATGCTGGTTGTTGCTTGGCTGTCGGTTGGAGCCATGGCCCCAGCAATGGTAATTCTCCACAAGTCATTAGGCAGAATGCAGTGGCTGGGAAAGAGTAAGTGTCGGGCACGTACTGCCAACCAGGAAAAGCTGAGAGAACGCAAGCTTGAAATTGGTGCGGTGGGTTTAAGGTGGACGTATGTGTGTGCCAGTGAGAGCGAAATGGAAAGACGGGCCAGAAGTGGTCACTCCTCGCAGGGAATGAAATTTGCGGGCACATGGGAGCCATTGGCACCCAGAAAACAGGTTGACAACTGGTTCAGGGGTGTATTTATTTATTTATATTTATTAGCTGCCCCCTCATGCCAGCGGCATCTCGGGGCAGCGTACAACAAACAAAACAATGATAACATGTAGTGGGGCAAGAATGGTTTAATATCAGGATAAAGTCTGGCGATTGAATTTTTTTGTTTGTTTGTTTACCGGAGCTCGATCTGAAATTTTATGCCCTAACTCCTTGGATTACCCGAGGCTTTTCGCCTGTGACTCTATGGTGCTTGACTGCACGCAACCTAATTGACGGGATGCGGACACATAGGTGCACGTTAGCCTGCATGGTGGGCTCCACATGCTCCGGGACCCCATCGTGAGTGGGACCTGCATGTCCAGTGGGTGGTGGCCACGCAGCTGGTGGGGGCAAACAATAAATGGGCAGGTAGCCCATACCAGGCAAGCGTACATCGTCTCATTTGAAAATACCCTTTGATTCATGGAGTAAAAGACAAACTTAGGCCTGGTTCTTTATTAGCTTGTAACCCTTAGTATATAATCCATCAAAGCAGTCATTTTAATTACAATTGATGATTGATTGTACAGTTCTTAATTCTTGTGAAATAACAAATAAAAAAGGAACAGATCTTTTATGTTTACCAGATCTGTTGTATTTTTCCTACAGGAAGCCCCTTAAACAAGAGCTGGTGGCAGCTGCCTCTGCTGTTGCATCTTCACTACCTTTTGACAAAAAACGGACAGTATCAGAATTACTCCAAGTATTAAGCAAGCATAAAGAAGCCACAGATGCACAGAAAGGAGGGCAAGACAGTAACATAAGGTTTGTAGATTTAATATTCTTTCCCCTATTGCTCAGAACACTTAATACTAGACTGTCACGATTGAAGGTGCATGGAAAATTTGCATAAGAAAATGATTTTCCAGGGGCAGGTTATGCTCCTTTTACTAGCTAATGCTTGAGATGTGATCTTGGTCTTGCATCCTTTTCCTGGATTTGATTGTCAAAATTTGAATTGCTCACCAGCCCAGGGTGACTTTTTTTAGGATGGTGTAGTTTTACCATTAGTTTTTATCTGCATTCATCACAAGACTTTATTCTCGAGCTGGTAAGCTTTAATAAATATATAAATAAATAATGACCATTTTGCAAGGCTGCACTAGAATCGGTAGCTGCACTAGAATCGGACTAGAATTGGACCTTGCACTAGAATCGGACCTTCACACATCCTCTGTTTGAAGGTCCCACCATGCTCTTCAGAGGTTTCCAGACAGTCTTATAAAGTCATCCCATGGCAGTTCCTTTTCACATGTGGCTTCCAGGCAGACAAGCAGCATTTGTTGATGGCTAAGAGCAAGCTGCTGACTCTTCTCATTTGAGTATTCATTATTCATCAACATAAAATCAGGCAAAAGCCAGAAAATGGGTCTTCACCACCACCAAGGAATGTGAAAACTTGTGACCATATGTATGTACAGTAAGACACTACATGCAGTGGGAGAGACCTATTTTTAAAGTGTTTTAATAAAAATAATCTTTGATTAATGGACAGGTTCAAGTTGTGGTGAAATGATACAAAGTAGAGTTTCATAATAAAAGATTGGGGGGAAATGTATTTGTTCAGAATTCCAGGCTTTAGTAATGGGACCAAGTAGTGATCAGTACCATCCTATATTCATAGATAGCCAGCAAGTTAATGACTGCTGCTGGTATGTGCTTTTCACATTAGTTAAAATGAAAGGGGATTGTAATAAACTCCAGGTGGATACAAGTAAATGGAACAATTTGGAAAGCACATTTGGGAAGTGCTTGGTTGACAGTAAATTGTAAAGTAACAAATAGGGGTTTTTACTTGTGGACAAGATAAAAAATTGTGAACTTATAAATCTAAACTATCCTATATAAACCAGCTTGATGATATTCAGTCAAGAGCCAGAAATCACTATATAAATTATTTATATAGTGTGAGCAATGTTCCTGGTACTAAACAGTTGTGATAAGTTTGGTTCCTGCCATGTGTGGCTTATAATCTAGAATGGGGAGGAGGAGAGACAGGGATACGTTCATGAAGTTGTAGGTACCTGCACTTTGCTTAGTTACAGGGGAGGAGTGCGATCCTGAGGATAGACAGTTGTTAACAAGGAATTTGTGGGGTTGAGGAGAAAGAGAGAGCCTGATGGAAGAGGTAGGTTTTTAGGCAGTATTTGAAGGTCAGGAGGGAGGGAGCAGAGCACATATGTGTTTAGGAAGGGAGTTCCAGGCATAGGGGGCAGCATGGGAGAAGGTACAGATGGCTTTGGGAGCAGGAGAGTCTGGGGTGGGGGAGGGTGGTAGCAGAGGAGGAACAAAGTTCCTGGATGGGGACATAGCAGGAAACGAGGGCAGAAAGATGATGGGAGGAGCAAGGCCATGTACAGCCTTGAAAGTGAAGACGAGTTTGTGCTGGAAGCAAAAAGTGGGAGGGAGGATAGGAGGAGTTGAACATGATCAAAACAGTGGGCAAGGTGAATGGCCTCGGCAGCAGTGTGCTGAACAGACAGGAGAGTCAAGATTAGAGCAGAGAAGGCTAGTAAGAAGGAGGTTGCAGTAGTTAAGGAGAGAGAGAGAAGGGGACAGATGATGAGAGCATGGACTAGCATCTTGACAGTGAGAACAGTAAGAAAGGGTCGAATTTTAGCATTGTTATGTAGGGAGAAATGACATGCCTTAGCAACAGACTGAATAAGAAGCATAACAAAGAAGGGGGAATTAAAGATGAAATCCTAGGCTTCGTTTAGTCTGAAGAATATCAGACTTCATGGGTTATCTTAGCCCACCCCCCTGTTTGGATGCAGAATCTCTACAGCGACAACATCCCTGATAGCTGGCTGGCCAGCTTTTTTTAAAAAAAAACAAAACACACCCCACCCCAAAACAATAAACCTCTAGTGATGGAGAAACAGCAACCTCCTGGGCATCTTGTTCCATTGCCAAACAGCTCTTACTCTTAAGAAGCTTTTTCTGATATTTAGCTGAAATCTACCTTCCTACCCTCTGAATAACGAAGAACAATTTGTTGCTGCCTTCCTGGTACAGCCCAGATATTTGAATGCTGCTATCATGTCTCCTCTTAATCTTTTTGCTAGACTAAACATACTCTGTTCCTTCAACCTTTTCTCTGAAGACTTGCTTTCCAAACTCTTTATCATCTTTGTTGCCCTCCTCTGAACCCACTCCAATTTGCCAATGTCGTTAAAAATGAGGCGCCCCAAATTGGACACAGTATTCCAGGTGGGGTCTGTCTAGTGCTGAAAAAAGTGGAATTATTCCCTCCGCTGACTTGGAGACAATGCATTTTACAGCTGAGAAAATTACAGTATCAACGCAGCCGAAAATTACATTATCATTTTTTAAAAAAAAATTGTTTGCAACCACATCACGCTGCTGACTCATGCTCCGTTTGTGACCAGCCACAGTCCCTAGATACTTTTCACGTGTGCTGCTGCCAAACCAGGCATCCCCCAGCTTATATTTGTGCATTTGATTTTTCTTCCCTAAATGCAGACCTCTACATTTCTCACTTTCATTTTATTTCATTAATTTCAGCCCAGATTTCCAACCTAGCAATATATATTTTTTAATACTACAGAGTGATCATTTATGCATCTGACCATTTTGTATTTATTCCTATCTATAATGGTCAGATGCATAAATGATCACCCTATAGCTCTATATTCAAAGGTGTTAGCTCCTCCCAGTTTTGAGTTATCTGCAGACTTGATAAGTATGCTCTCCATTCCTTTATCCAAGTCATTAATAAAGATGTTAAATAGCATTTGACTCAAGACCAGATATTGAGTATTTTCAGACATTACGAGATCACGCTCAACCACGGGGAATTCCCACATGGTGATCGTGGTCGTGTCACGTCTGTTGGGGGGAACGGAAGCTCCCCGCCAGATGTTCACCCCCATGAATCACGGGGGGAATCACATTGAGCACGCAAACGGAGGTCCTGCCCGGACCATCTCCGTTTGCGTGTTCAGTGTGATTCCCCCCCGTGATCAGGGGGATCGTCTCGTCTGTCCCCCTACCACGGCCCGGATTCCGGATTCAGCAGCGGGATTCCGGGCCGTGGTCAATGCGGGCGGGCACTGCGGCCGCATTGGCCACGGCGCCTGCCCGTCTCCCAAGAGGGTGGGCGGCCTAGGCAGCGGGGGGGGGGGGCGGGGCTGTGCAGCCACACGTTGAGCTGCACGGCCCCGCCCCCTCCCCGATTCCCCACCGGGATCAGTCGGCACGTCTGTTGGACGTGCTGGTTTGATCCCAGCAGGGGATCAATGGGTGATTCCGTGACGAGGCCAATACAGGCCCCGTCACGTCTGAAAATACCCATTGAATGCTATCGTGTCTCCTCTCCTCCCTGTGGGAGCTGGTCTAGGACATGAGAGGTCTAGACTCAGTTCTTTCCTTTACCACAAGCTGACTGTCTGATTTTTAGGTAAGCCATCTGATCTTGCTGTGTTAAGTTCTCATCTGTAAAAAAAAAAAAAGTAATAGCAGTGCCCTAACTCTACTATATTTACCATATAAAGACTGCGAGGTTTAATACTATGGGAGTGGGGGCCAGATAACTACATGTAATGTAATGATATATGGTTACATCTAGCACCTGACTTGAACATGTTCCTCTCTGACTGTGTCTAGCCACAGGAGTGTGTTTGCACTTCTCTTTGTTTTCCAGCCTTCGTTTGTCCTAGGACGGTGTTCTTGGGGGCAGGGTCCTCGCCACAAAAGTTGAAAAGGCAGAACAGGCAGACTCCAGATCTGTTCATTAGAAATAACAGGGAATCAAGATTCTAAAATCTGGTGCTGCTCCAAGCTTTCCCAAGTAGCAGCAGTTACGTGAGAGTGACATGACTTTTGAAAGTTGACTTGCTTGATGCACTGTTCTGACTAGCAACAAAACGTATCTAGCCTGACTTGTTATCTACTGTACTTTCTGCTTGACAAAGCTCTGGGGAGCAGCATGTCTGCAGATTAGAACAGTTCTGCTATATTTTTAATGACATCCGAGCCCTCCAATATGATATTGCTGCCATACAAAATAAGGTGCGCTCATAATTTAACAGGTTTCTATAGTTCTGAGCTGTAATGTTAGTGCTGACAATATAATTTAATCTGGCCATTTTATGTCTTGCAATAATACAACATGCCCTCTAGATGTCACTGTTGGACACAGTTTTTTCTTCCATCAGTTTTGATTTGTGGACACAGGAAAAATAGCATGTTTTTTAGATTGGGGGAAAGTAATTATACAGGATTCCCTCCCCCTGCCCCCCAGTGTGGAGTGAAGCATTGCCCAATGGAAACTGCAGCCATACTAAATTCAAGGTTGGAATTGTAATACCAAAAAAAGAAAAATCAGAGTTAAGCTACATCTTGAATGCCCCCAGTCTTAAGGCACAATCCAGCTCCATACAAGTCAATGGGAGTTTAGCCGTTGACTTCAATGGGAGCTGGATTGTGCCCATAATGTTTAGCCCTGGTAGTACACAGGTTGTTACAGTTCTGAGACCCCGATGGCACTTGTGTGCAGTAGGTTGCATGAGAGATGGCGTTTGTCAGAAATCCAAATATTCTTATTGTAGATGTCGGTCCAACCATGAATAGCCTAGTTTAACTTTGGTTAGTTTTGAATATCTTTTCTTTTGACACATTCACATTTTCTGCTTGATGGTTTTTCTGCAGTGATGGCATAAACTGACAAAACCAATAGGGGTACACTAGAATTGGGACCCTGTACATTGAGGGCTGCATTTGATAGCAGTTCAGTGGATAAAACCCATGCAGAGGAGAGATTGGGGAGCTGTGCTGAGCAGCAAAGAAATCCAGCACTGTTGTAAGAAGCTGCTTAGAGGGGGAGTAGCAGAGCAAGTTTCTTTTTCCTGCTTGCTTGCCAAGTAAAGCAGTTGGGCTGGGCAGTTTGTGATTCTGACCGGTGGAAAGTAGCAGGCTGCATAAAAACTTGTGAATTCTCTGGATTGCTCCTACCTCAAGAAAGCCAACAATAACAATAACAAAAACAGAGTGGGAGAGCTGTAGAGGAGGCTAACATTTTTGTTAATGCCAGATTGTAACTCTAAGATTCTGAAAACTTATCTCTTGCTTATTGTGTTAGAAGTAGTTACTTTAAGGAACTATCCTGACCTTCCTTTGCCTGTCCAGCCATCCAAAACAACACCTAAACCTGAGGTGGTGGGTATGTTTTCTAAGAGCTTTCCAAGGACACTTGTTTCTTATGTGAGAAATGTCCTTCTGATGCTTCTCGGAGAGTTTGTGGAATCTCCCTCCTTGGATGTTTTCAAAACCTGTCTGGACAAATATCTGTCGGCGATGCTGTAGTATCTGTCTGTGATATCCTGCCTTGGAGTAGGGGGTTGTGCTAGATGATCCTTGAGTTTCTTTCCAACCCTACAATGCTATGATTTTAAACATTTTTATATAATATGGATTCAAATTTTATATAATTTTTCAAGCAAAGGGCATGGATGTAAAAACAGTTCACTAGCCAAGCATAAGACTACTCACCAGACTGGGACATGGACTGTGGGAAGAGACTCAGAGCTGTGAAAATCCACTCACCAGCTCAGACAATCTACTTGTTAGTCACAAGTAGGTAAATGGAGGTTTACAGAAATGTGCCAACTAACCAATGCCTCATCAGGTCTCCTTAATCTGAGGGCTCACCTAGGTCAGCATAATTTCAAGGTCTCTACAAACTTTCGATCCTGTTCAAACTAGCGCTTGCTGAACTTGGTGTTCAGGTTTTAGGCAGCCTCACAAATCCAACTTCCATTAGCAAAAGGAAGGTGGGTGGATGGCTAACAGAGAGAAGAGGAATTTCTCTGATCAGCCAGCTGCTATTAAGTAGGTAGGTGAAAACCCAGCTCAGATGAAGTAGATTTTTATGCAGTCTGCAGCCTGGTTGAGTGTTAAAGCAAGGGTAAGGGAGATGCTGCTGCTTGGATGCTGCTTTGCTGAGCGGTAAAACCAGGAGGAACAGGGATTATAAGTGGAGGGCAAGATAGCTTTTGCTTGGCCAAGTAGCAAGTGTGGGTGTTCAGTGGAAAAAGGTACAGAGGCATGTATCTTGGCCATGATGTTAGCAGTGAGCTGCCAGGTAGTATTTTGAGTAGAGGAAGATGTCTGTATTGGTAGGGGCAGTAGGGAGGAGGGGCAGGCTTTGCAAGTGTCCATGAATCCAGAAAGGAACCGTTTCCATCTTCCACCCCTTCTTGTGGGCACCGTACTACCATCTGCCAGAGCTGTTGGCATGGACCAGTGACAGCTTACTTACCAGGATCTATCATAGTAACTTAGGCTGATGATAATGGCCGTCACTCTTTTATTTACATCCTACCTAATGCTTTGGCGGTTGGGAGGAGTAGGGAAGGAGGGAAATGGTGTGCTATGAATAATATTCTTTAAAATAAGATACCTTAATGTTTCTCTGATCATAGGTAGACTATGGTTGTATAAAATAAATATTTCTGTTTGTCATTCAAGGTAATTTGACATATTAGCTAGGCTGAAACATGCAACTTAATTTAATTAGGTCAGAGAGTAATAGGACTGAGATTTTTCTTTTAGATTAGAAAGGTTAAACCTTGCATGATCAGAATGTCAATAGAAGTCTTGTGGAGAAGACTAATAGTATTCAAAATTGCTTGAATACTTACAGTATTCAAAAGTGCTTACTACTAGGGCTTTAATCAGGTACCTTTAATCAATGAATGTACCTGATTAATAGATTAAAGGGTGATCACTCAATTAAAATTGGCCCCCCAGTTAAACGATTAATCGGAGTGGGGAGATCAGTGAGAAAATTGTAGTGATATGCACTGATAATGCAAAAAATGTTGTTCTGAGGGTTGAGAAATCCAATTTTGAAAATGTGAGATGTGCTGCTCATACCCTACAACTGAGCAAAAACAAGGCTCTTTCTGTTGCCACCCTTGACAAGCAACTTTGTAAGTGTCATAAAATTGTCGGTCTCTTCAAGCATAGCACACACAAACGCTACTCTTAGCAAAACAAAAAGAACTTGGACTAGGTGCCAGCAAACTGCAGCAGGGTATTGCCAGTAGATGGAACAGTACTTTTATAATGTTGCACAGTCTTGTAAAGAACCCAAAGAAGGAAGACAATTTTTTTGTGTTTCACTTATTCTGCTCTTTAATGTTCATTAAGCACTTTAACTGTGTCTAACAACTTGAACACGATTTCTGGTGAATTTTTCACTTTTTGGAGATTTATGCAAATTATGTAAACTATATGTACATTTTAATCAATTCAACTAAAAATCTACAGATTAATCAACTAAGATTTCTTTAATCAAGTTGCAGCCCTACTTACAATGAATTTGATTACTATTGAATTTTGTTCTTGACTTGTTTTCTTAATTCCAGCAACATTATTACACAAATGAAGATTGGGAGACGCCCTGCAACCACAAATTCTTCCAGGTTGTCCAATAAAAGTCAGATTGATGATGGTGCACACCGTTATGGGCTTGAATTTACTGGATTGAAAAGGTACTCCCTCCTAGACTTCCCCCTGAAAAATGCTTCCCAGCTCCAGACAGAAGTGAAGTATAGTTGGAACCAAACAATGCTTTACGTGTTATGTTTGGACAAAACTGAATATGACCATAGTATAAAATCATTTATTAATTTAATGGAATTTACAAAGTAACTCAGAGTAACCTTTAAGTTGGTGAGCCTGTTGAGGTTAAAAAAGTAGCTGCATTTGTGAGTCAAAAGACAAAATGCACCCAACTTGTTCATTTATGTAAGTATTTTATTCTCTGTCAGATTAAAGGTCTAGACTCTAGGAGAAGAAGTTAAAATCCTGTTTCAATCTGAAAAAACTTAAAAGTACATTTTCTGTATTTTGCCTGTCTTGCTAAGTTTATATGTATGTATAAATTATGTATGCTGCAACTGATAGTCATTATCCTCCCGAGACACACATTTCTACTATAGCATTACTTATTTAAATAGTCGTAGGAGGGTACTTCTTGACAATAGCTATTGATTTTATTTATTACCTAGAGGACAGCTCAGTCCAGTGTATTTAAAATCCACATGTTCAGAACAAATGCAGCTGCCTGTCTTTGGTGATTTCCCCCCGCCCCTTTTCTCCCCCGCCCCCTTCATTTTCAGCAAGATTAATTCCTTTACAATAATTAAATCGAAGTTACTGTTATACACAGAAGGAGGAGACATCTTTGGCATCTATATGTGTGTGTTGAAGGCAGTAGCTGGACTGAAAAGATTTGCTTAGTTGATGTAGTTGTGTCTCATTATGGTTCAGTAAATGTACAGTGTCCCTGCAGGTGGGGGGAGATTGTTATCAGTATATCATAAACATAGCTTCAGCAGAAGAATAAAGGAAATATATGCTCTACTAGGCCATGTATATTACATGAGGAACATTAAGGTGCATTATTCCCAAAGAAACATCAGAGAACAGAATCATAGAATTGTTGGGTTGGAAGGAACCTCAAGAGTCAACTAGTCCAACCCTCTGCTCCATGGCAGGATATTCTCTGCCTACAGCATCTTCAATGGATGTTTGTCCAGACAGGTTTTGAAAAACATCCAAGGAAGGAGATTCCACAACCTCCTTGGGCATTGCCATACAATTCTCACAGTTAAGATGTTTTTCCCTAATATTTAACTGAAATCTACACTGCTGCGATTAAAGTCCATTTCCCCTTGTTCTTTTGCCTTATGTTCCTGTTCACCATCTTCTTTGCAGCATCCTTTTAGTTATTTGAAAAGTACTACCATATCTCCCCCCTCAGTTGGCTTTCCTCTAGGCTGAACATACCTAGTTTTCAGCCTTTCCTCATGTGGCTTGTCATCCAGCTCCTTTATCATCTTAGTTGCTCTCCTCTGAATCTTCAGTTATTCTGCATCCTTCTTGAAGTGTGGTGCCCAAAACTGGACACAGTACTCTAGGTGAGTTCTCACTAGTGCTGAATAAGGTGGCATCACCCACCTCGCAAGTCTTTGGTACGATACACTTTTTAATGCAGCCCAAAACGACATTTGCCTTTTTTGTGACAGCATTGCATTGCTGAAGCATGTTCAGTTAATGACCCATCATAACTCCAGAGCCTTCTCTGCAGTAGTACTGGCTAACCCCATTTTATATTTGTGCTTCTGATTTTTCAGTTCTGCTTTCAAATACTTTACATTTTTCTTTGTTAAACCTGTTTTTGTTTCTTTCAGTTCAAGTCTCTAGTTTATCTGATCATAATCCTTCTGTATTCTTATCTTGCCAAGTGTTTGCAGTTTTTTCTTGCAAAATGTTCCCAGTTTTGCGTTGTCTGCAAATTTGAGTATCCTTTCCTCTCGCTTTTCCAAATCTTTAATGGAAATGATAATTTTTATATAGCATCCTCATGCCATGGCACTCAGAGTGCTTCACATAGAACTAATTAACACAACTTTTAATCCGCACAACAACCCTGTGAGTTAGGTTAGGCTGAGAGAATATTGTGACTGGCCCAAGGTCACCCAGTGAGTTTCTGGCTAAATTGAGACTCAAACTGGAAAAGACGGGCCAGGATAGATCCCTGCAGGATGCTACATAATACCATCTCCAAATTTAATAGCCATTCCATTAATTATTGTGTGTTGAGTGCAGCTTGTCAGACAATTGTGAACCCACCTAATGGTAATCCCATCCAGCCCCCATTTTACCATTTTCCTTTGAAAAACCATGTGGGGCCATGTCAAAAGCCATGCTGAAGTTGAGATATATCTTATCTACTGCATTCCCCTTGTCAGTCAAGCTAGTAACCTGGTCAAAGAAGGAAACTCAATTGGTGAGGCATGATTTGTTAACAAATTGGTGTGGGTTACTAGTTATCATGGTTTTCTGTTCAAGCTACTCACAAACTGATTGATTTAGAATGTGTTTGAAAATCTTTCAAGGTACTGAAGTCAGGCTGACTGGCTTATAAGTCCTTTTTCCCTTTCTTAAAATTAGACAGTTTGCTTTTCTCCAGTCCTCTGGAGCCTCTCCCATTTTCCCTGAGTTTTGAAAGATAATTGCTAGTGTGTCAGTAGGCAGTTCTGAGATTTCTTTAGCTAATTCCTTCAGGATACTAGGTTGCAGCTTGTCAGGCCCCACCAATTTAAATTCATTCAAGTTAGCCAGGTTTACTTCTTTTTATATCATCTTTAGTTATCCTGACCTGTATCACCTCCCTCTCGGTGACCATGTTTTCCTTGTTAAGCATCTGGTCACAGTTTACTTTTTTTGAGAAGACTGAGGCAAAGTTGCTATTGAGCAGTTGAGTGTTCTGTACATCCTGTTACATTGTACCCATTGAGCAAAGGACCTACATCTTCCCGAGTCGTCCTCTTGCTTTTTACATACAGTAGAATCCCTTCTTATTGTTTGACATCTGTTGCTAGTTTATTTATTTAAGTTTCTAACCCTGCCCTATCTTTGAAGGCTCAGGTTGGCTAACAACACCATAAAAAAACGTAAAATACAAAATAAAATCCATAAAACGCTAATAAAACCCAACCCCACCCCAGGATCTACTCCTATCTGTTTGAATGCCTGACCAAATAAATAAATCTTGCATTGCCTCTAGAAGATGCCCAGGCTAGGGTTTCGACGAGCCTCCAAGGGAAGGGAGTATCAAGAACGCCACTCTGTGTGGCTGGGTCATATAGACCTGGGCCAGAGGTGAAACCTGCAAGAGCACTCAGCTGATCTTATGGGCTGCGGGGGAACTTGAGGAAGGTGGTCCTCTAGATATGTAGGGAATCCACCTTCTTTAGGGCTTTATAGGTCAAAACCAGCACCTTGAATTGTCCCCGGAATGCTATTGGCAGCCAGTGCAGACTCTGAAGCACTGTTGTAATGTGCTCCCAGAAACCCACTCCCACCAAGAGGTGGGCTGCCACGTTCTGCGTGAGCTGCAGCCCCACATAGAGCACACTACAATAGTCCATCTTTGAGGTACAGAAAGCATGGATGATGGTGGCCAGATCTGTATCTGAAAGAAAGAGACACAGGTGAAAGGCACTTCTGGCCATGGCTGCAACCTGACATTGCAGACGCAGCTCAGTTGTAAGCTTTTGGCTTCCTTTTTTTGTCCTGACACATTCATCCCATTACTTGATACTTGCCCTTAGTGACAATCTTCCTTGCATTTCCAGTGTATTTTTCTGGTCTTGCAAAAATCTTGGTGCAATCATGATCACTTCTTTTGATTCCTTCCATATTTCTTCTGCATAGGTATGACTTGTGGTTGTGCCTACAGTATTACCTCCATTAGAAACTGCCATCCCTCCTGGACTTCTGCTTCCCTTAGTTTTATGGAACCTTGCCTACCAGCTCTGAGTGTGTTGAAGTCGGTTGTTTTTCCATTGTTAGCACTTTGCTAATCTCTCTCTTTTCCTTTCCTTTAGTGAAATAGATGTTTAGAGACATGGTGTGTTGAACTGAGCTCACCCTGTTGTGTTTCCCAGTGAGGGCACATGTAAGGTTTCTCTCCTGTGTAGATTCTCATGTATGTTGAGTGCCCCAACTTCTCCTGAAGGTTTCCTCTCACTTCTGGCATGCACAAGGTGGACTTCTAGGTTGGTGGGGCAGGGACACCATTTTACACTGTACTATGGAATACACAATGAATAAAAACCCCACAGTGAATACAGATCTAAAAACTACACAATGTTGGTAGCAGTAGTGAGCAAAATGCAAAGTTCTATAAGCAAATCAAAAAGAGGAAACCAGTAGTTGCTCCTGTAGGTCAGGTTCTAAAAAAGAAAATTGGCAGGTTAAGGGTTCAAGTCTATTTTAGGTAAGGAGACATGTGTGATTGTTCACTTTTAAAATTTGCTATTTTAAAAATAAAAATCCACCCAGGAGAGAGAGTCTGTACATGCCAGAAGAGTGAGGAAAGCTTCAAGAGAAGTTGGGGCACTCAACATATGTGACAATCCACACAGGAGAGAAACCTTTATATGTGCCCTCACTGGGAAACACTATAGGGTGAGCTCAGTCCTCAGTACACACCAGAGCATCCACCATGTAGGAGAAAGGCCTTACAAATGCCTGGCTCTGGGGAAAGCCTCAATGTGAATTTCAATATGCGTGAAAGAACCCAAACAGTCCTTCCATTCTCACCTCCAACCCCCTCAACTGCAGTTGGGAGAAAGGAGGGTATAAATGTGTTCACTTCAAAGGAAGCATGGGGCAGAATATTTTAGGAAACACTGAAGTCGGCTTAACTGAGAGACACTGAGGGTGCTGCATTTCTAATCCCTCACCCCAGACCAGCTCCTCCCATCCCTGATCTTCTTCCCTTACAATGATTTCCTCTATGAACACAGGCCATTCCCTCACTTCTTCCTCTCTTTTCTCAAGAAATCATTGTTTGACGCTGACTCCCCTGCCAGCTATCGGCCTATCTCTAACCTTCCCTTTTTAGGGAAGGTTATTGAACGGGTAGTGGCTCAGCAGCTACAGGAGCATCTTGACCGCATCAGTTACCTTGGTCCTTCACAGTCTGGCTTTCGTCCGGATCATGGCACTGAGACAGCACTTGTGGTCTTGGTGGATGACCTTCACCGAGAAAAGGACCGGGGTCAATCGATCCTATTGGTCCTATTAGATCTGTCAGCAGCATTTGATACCGTTGACAACGAGATGTTGGTGACGCGCCTGCAGGACAGTGCGGGGGTGGGCAGGATCATTCTTGAATGGTTCCACTCATTCCTGACCAGAAGAACTCAGCGGGTGGTACTGGTGATTCTTTCTCATCTTAGTGAGACCTCCCGTGTGGGGTCCCGCAGGGTTCAGTTCTATCCCCTCTCCTGTTCAATGTGTACATGCAGCTGCTTGGCGAGGTGATCAGAGAGTTTGGGGTGAGGTGTCCTCAATATGCTGATGACACCCAACTGTACCTCTCATTTTCAACCAACCCAGGCCCGGCTGTCTCGGTGCTTACCGGTGTCTGGCAGCTGTGGGGGACTGGATGAGGGTTAATCGACTGCCACTGAATCCTGACAAGACGGAGGTGATGTTAGTGGGTAGGTCGGCGGAGGTGATGGCTCCATCGATTGATGGAGTCTGCCCTCTGCTGACGTCCCAGGTGCGGAACCTGGGGGTGCTCCTCGATGTGCAGCTCCTCCTGGATCTCCAGGTGGAAGCTGTGGCGAGGAGTGCCTTCTGCCGGTTACATCTGGTGCAGTGGGTTCCGGACTTGGCCACGATCATCCATGCTTTTATTACCTCTAGGTTATACTACTGCAACGCGCTCTTCGTGGGGCTACCTATGGTGACGGCTCGGAAGCTGTAGCTGATGCAGAATACAGCAGCCCGGCTCCTGGTGGGAATGGGCTGCCGGGAGCACATTACACCAGTGCTCAGATCTCTGCACTGGCTGCCAATAGTCTTCCGGGCCCGATGCAAAGTGTTGGTTTTAACGTATAAAGCCTTACACGGTCTGGGCCCTGCTTATTTGTGAGACCGCCTCACCCTCTGGGCTTTAGATCAGCCCTTGCGGTCATCTGGGGGTGCCTTGTTGGAGGTCCCCCAGGTTCTCCGGGCGGCCATGCAGAATAGGACATTCTTGGCCGTGCCGCACCTTTGGAATTCCCTCCCGATGGGGGCACGGTTGGCCCCAGACCTCCCGGCCTTCCACAGGAATTGTAAGACCTGGCTGTTCCATCAGGCATTTGGCGAGGGAGAAGGGTAGGGAGGGTGGTATGGGGGTGTTTTATGGTTGTCTTATTTTATTGTTGAATTGTTTTTTTTAATTGAATTGAAATGTTTTTAGTATATTATATGTATTGTTGTCTTTGGGCCACCTGTGGCGGGAGAAAGCAGGATATAAATTTTGAAAATAAATAAATAAATAAATAAATATACCCTGTTCCAAAATGACACCTAAAGGTCACCTAAATGACCTTTAGGTGTCCAAAGTGACACCTAAACCCAAGGGCTGCTTGCCTGCAAGGGCAATCAGCCCTGATTGGCAACTCTACAGCAGGCTGAAATAAAAGGCCCTCAGTGCAGTAGTGTGGGTCAGTCCCCAAAGTCAGAAGAACTTCAAACAGAGGGCGAGTATCTTAGTCAAGGTGCAATTCAAGCAGGCATTTTAATGACTGGAAACTACAGGCAATTAGAGGCCAGAATCCTAAGTCATACTAATATGAATGACCTGCAATGCCCATTGGAAACAATGGAGGAACCACAAATGCCAGTTGGCAAAAATGGAGACGTGAATAACAATTAATTTAATGGTCTGTAAAACAATTCAATGGAGCTTCATCTCTGATAAGGAACAGGAATAAGTGTGTGTGTGACATGACTAGAGATGTAAAATTTCTGAACTTTTGACAGCATGGGGGAGGGAAACTGGAGGGAAAATGAAATTTTGGAGAAAATGGAAATATCTGTAGTTTTTAATGGTCTATCAAAATCATATTTTGTTATATCCTTTAGACTTGGAAATAAATATAAACCCATTGTTATCATTTTACATGATTCCCTAAGTATCAAGCAGTATCAGACTCATACTTGTAGAGATACAGTTGGGAAGTTTAGTCAGTACATATCCAAAATATTTACAATGCCAGCAAACTTTATTTTTAGTAGCTTATGTGCATATATGTAAAAACTATCATCAAAACTAGCCATACAGTGAACCAATATAGGTTTTGGAGGGGCGAGATATAAGTTTTAAATAAAAAAATAAAATAAAAATATAACTATTTCTGTTACAGCTTTGAAAGATTAGCAAAACTTGAAAAACTTGATTTTTTCTTTATCTAAACAGAATCTGTGTCTGAAAGGTCTGATTCTGAACTTCTGTACTCTTCATTTACTTCAGAAAATGGAAGGTTTGCACAAATCAAGACAAGCTTCTCAAGCTTTCATATTAGGCTGGTTGTCCACCTTAAGAAAGGGGTGGTGACTAACATGAGTTTAACTCGCATTAGTCCAGTCACATGAAACCCCTGATTATGGGCATGGGGTTTGTAATTTTATTTTATTATTCCAATTTTTATGACGCTCTTCCCACAAGGCTCAGAGTGGCTTACATTCCATAAAAACATTAAAATTCATACAATAAAGCATCCTCCCCTCAAACTCTCATCCTCCCCAGAAACCCAGCCAACCTGATTTATCACTGCCTGCCAAATGCTCGTCCAAATAAAAAAGTTTTGCACTGCCTCCGGAAGATGCCCAGGTTTGGGCTCAAGCAAATTTCCCAAGGAAGAGAATTCCACAAAATGCCCTCCTGCACACCCCTACCCCACAAACAAGGGTAACAGACAATGAGTAGTTAGTAATTTTTATTGACTCAACCAAATTGGCTGCAGCAATTTATAACAATTTATAACAAATAAAATAAAACCATACAATCAATGAAAATAAAATACATCATTGACCCCCCCCCCCTCGGTACAACATAAACACTATGGTGCAGCAAAAACCAATGCATGGCATAAACAATAATTCAAATCCAGGGGGGAAAGAAACAAAACTGACATTAATTCTTATGACTACACCCAGTTTAACCCCCAATTAAAGGTAAAGTGGAGATAATTTGATCCCCAGGCTCCAAACATGTAACTCTGTGGGTAAAGAACTTAAGACGCCCCGGCAGGGTAACAGACAGGACCCGCAGGAGGGCACCCTGGCTGACTAGCAGGTGCAAAGGGACATGGTAGAATATGCGGTAGAGTTGTGCACCAGGGACCCATGTCATTTTCATTTTTGTTATTTAAATGTCATTTTCATTTTCATAAATATCAAATTTTTGTTTGCGTTTTTGCTTTCGTTTTCGCTTTCCATTGGTTTCAATGGAAAACCCTTTTTCGGCTGTAGCTTTTTTGTGTTTCTTTATATTTGGC
>QEPC01012613.1:284627-295547 GCA_003113815.1 Sphenodon punctatus | reverse complement strand
CCAATCTCTCTGAAAATTGGCAGGAGTGTTAACCTAATATTCACAGGTTTCATGCAAATTGGATGGAAGATAAAGATGTTGTAGCCATGAATGTGTATGGACCTTTTCTTAAAATCACAACATTCAATTGCTTCTAAAATTGGTTCCCTGTATCTAATTGTTTCGAACATTGGTACACAGGATTCTCTCCATTGGGGATACAATCTTCCCAATATTCATCATAATTGAATAAGAAACAAAAGGGTTCTAGTCGGTAATACATTTTTCAGTGTTTTCCCTTTATTTCAAAAACAAAATGTCGTTTCCATTTGTGTATTCGTTATTATTTGTCATTTTCGTTATTGCAATAACGATAACACAAATGACAATTTTCATTATCATTATTGTAATAATGAAAACAACATGCACACCCCTAATAGGCGGTCATTCAGATATGTGAAAGACGGACAGTTTAAGGCTTTAAAGGTCAAAACTAGCACCTTGAATTGTGTCCGGAAAGCTATAGGCAGCCAGTGCAGACTTTGGAGCACCGGTGTAATGTGCTCCCAGCAACTCATTCCTGAAAGGAGCTCGACTGCTGCATTCTGCACGAGCTGCAACTTCTGAACGGTCATCAAGGGCAGCCCCATATAGAGCGCATTGCAGTAATCTAGCCTTTAGGTGATGAAAGCATGGATGACAGTGGCCAGCTCTGAGTCAGAAAGAAAAGACCACAGCTTCCTCACCAGGTGGAGATGAAAGTGCTCCTGGCCGCCACCTGACAATCCAGGCACAATGAGGAATCCAAGGCTGCAAACCTTAGCGACCAGAGGGGGCAGGTGTCCCAATCCCCTCCAAGTCACAAGTCCAGTCAACCATCATCACTTCAGTCATGTCAGGATTCAGATTCAATTGGCTCACCCTCATCCAGTCCCTGACCACAGCCAGGCATTGGGTGGTAAGCACTGAGACTGCTGGACCTGGGTCAGATAAAAATCAACAGCCCCTCCCCAGCACAACACAGCCCTGTATTTTGAGCCCCATCTTGCATGATTGAATTTAGTGGGGGAAAGGAAAAAATAACGCTAACCTCCTCTGTGCCGACGATTGGAAGGTTTCATGTGACAGGACGAATGTGAGTTAAACTCAAGTTAGCCCCCTGTTCCTTTTTTAACATAGTCAAACAGTCTTAATCTGTTTCTCGATTTTGTGTGTGTATTTCTACGCCTGGACCAGTTTCTTTCACGCGCTTCAGAAGATAAAAGAATCTCAAGTAGATGAGAAGCAAGAGGAGTTAAAGATTGTGTTGTACAAAGACCTTGCCACCATGTTGCAGGGTCAGCATGCTTAGCAGATTCCCAGACTGCATTCCTGGACCAAATACCTGAACATGTTCTGCATTCGGCAACATTTGAAAGTACTTTTCCAACATCAAATCCTAAGTGTGTTGCTTGTTTTAGTAATCCAGTCAAATGTAACTGAAATATTTTCACCAACACCACTACCTTTGAAACGTGGATCTACAAGATTTGCAGCAACATGTATAGGTTGACAACACAATTCCTCCTGTTTCTGAATAAAATTCTTCACTTTTATCTTCTCTTGACTTAATAGAGACTCAGGCTTTCAAAAACAGTTGACTTTATCTTGTACATAAGTTTATTTATTTATTATACAGCTTTATACCCTGCCCCTTCTGCAGAGCAGCTCACAATTTAAAACAAAAATATAAAACATAGAAAATACAAATATAAAACCACTTTAGGGGGAAGCAATAAAAATATAAACATAAAACAACACACACCCCAATCCCATCCGTCCCCTCCAACAAATGCCTGGCGGAACAGCCAGGTTTTTACAAGCCTGACGAAAAGTCAGCAGGGCCAGGACCTACCTGTCAGATGTTACAGTTGAGTAACATCTGACAATAATGCTCTGTTTGACTCAGCTATGACTATTGCAGAAGCAATTGGTCATAGAGTTGACAGTTCTACACTTGAATCCAGAAACTGTTCTCATCAAGCAGACTGTCGTACACTTTAAGATCTTTGATTATCACTCTTTCTTGAAGAGCTTCTTCATTTATTTAATAGACTTTCAAATAACACCACGACCCGATCTTGTTTTGCTAGGATGTCTCATTGTTAGTTTTATTCTTACCATTCTTTTCTTGCTGCTTCTTAAAGACTGCAGCTACAATGCGAGTAGCTTTTAGATGTGCTTGTTTTGCTCTCCTATATAGATATTTTCCAGGGAGCCCAACCTCATAAAATCATTAAGAAGCAAATTTAGGCTATGGGAAGCATATCCTATTGCAGTAATATGTGGGTATTTTTCTTCTATGATGGTTCATGCTGCTTTCATTTTACTAGTATGGTCAATCACCAGAGCAAATACTTTTCCACTTCCAGTCTTCTCTGTCATGTCAAATACTTTACTTTTGATGTACTCTGCAGTATGTCTGTTTTCTCCTGTTTCAATGCACTTGTAAAAAAAATCAAAAAAACTGACTGAGGTAGTGTTATAACAAAATGTATAATTCTTCTCCCCTTAACGTTTGTCCATCGATCTATAAATATTGCAAGACAAAGTGATCCATTAATTTTTTTCTTGCAGTGTCTCCATTACTTGTTCATACTCTTGAGAAGTGGCTTGCTCAAAGAATGTCTGCTGGGTAACGGGCATGATGGACTCAGTAACTTAAACACTAGGGCTGGGCGAACGCGGTTCGGAGTTCGGCCCAAACTCGGCCTGTTCAGACGACCGAACACAAACACAAACGCAAACATACCGAACGGCTAAATGGCCGAACACTTCAGTCAGTTCAGATCACGTTCGGGTGAGTTCAGGTGGCAAAAAAGGTTCACTGGAAGGTCAAACATGACAGGNGGTGAGTTCGGGTGGCAAAAAAAGGTTCACTGGAAGGTCAAACATGACAGGGAGGTGTAGTCAGTCACTGAGGAGCAGACTTCCAGGCACCAGGGGTGAAGAGGCTTGCAAGAAACGAAACTAATTATCTGCTTCCCCCCTTCCCAACACCTTCTGAGCTAGTCGCTGTTCCTGAACAGCCGGCATTGAGTAGGATTTTTAGATTGCTTTAAGTTTCATTTCAGTTTTGTACTGAAATAAAACTTAAACATTAAACTGAAACCTTGTGTTATGCATTTCACTGTACAGACTCATTGAGTATGTATGTATTTCACTACAGACTCCTCTTCTGTTTGTGAGTCCCCCCCCATCCCATATATATGGGATGTCTGTATCTATCCATCTAGATAGATAGATAGATGTAGAGAGTTGTAGGAGTTAGCTTAGTGATAGAGATAGCGTTAGTGATTTAGTTTTAGTGTTTTATATATATATATATATAATACATAAAATAAATAAAATTTAAAAAACCCATATAAAAACAAAAGAACACACACACCCCGACTCTCATGTCTCTATGAGGCTACACAGAATGAATGGAATGACTGATTGAGAGGAATGATAATAAAGAGGTCACAGGGAGTGGGTGGAATGAAGAACTGGGTGGAACAACAGGGAGGCGGCTACAGGGATCGGATGCAAATGCTAGGAATGCTCCCAATTGTTTCCTTGCCATTCCTCCCAATCATATATCTTCTCACCCAGAACCTTGTCATTCTACTGCTTTTCATGATTTCCCCTTTCTGGCAAAACCATGTCGTTCCACCCACTCCTCATGGCCTGCTCCCTGTCACGCCAGCCTTTCCTCTACTCCTGAATGTACAGCTCCATTGTATTTCTTCACAGCCAATTAAAAGCCTAATTCACAGATCCCATTATTTCCATTTGGCATTCCTGTTGCCTCCATTATTTCCAATAGGCATTCCATGTAATTCATTTCATTATGTCCCCAGAATCTTCTTCTTTTTAGGTATTTATATAGCATTTCCAATATCTTTCTTCCAATCTCCTAGACCAAGGAATAAGAAAAAAACATGGAAATATCCTTAAAATTCCCAGTAATATTGGAACACTTGGGAAGAGGGACAAAATTCAAAGGATCTACCTAACGACAGCAAAAAAATAACATTATTGTCCCCTTTCAGAAACCCACTATAAGACCACACAACATTGTGGAAACTTTCACATTGCAGCAGAAAGATTGGATATAACAAGTCTGGTGGGAAAAATCCTTGGGAAAAATGTTTTAATTCTGCCTGTGTTTTTCTCCACTATACTCAGTGATCCCAGAAAATACTCCAATCAATTTGGGCATCATTCAGAGTTCAACAAAGAGGTTTTCAAGCATCCAATCACTCAAGGAGATGGGGCAAAATATAAAGGAAAGAGCAGCACTATTTTCCCTTATTCAAAACACTATTAAACAACACAAGGCTGCATGCAAAGCAAGTATTTTTGAAGGGTTACCACTGCTTCAAAAAGATTAAATATAAGAAGTCTGTAAATAAAGCCTTTGGAGAAAAAAACGTTTAAATTGTCTTCCCCTTTGCCCCCTTTCCTGGTGTAATCAGCCCACAAAATATAGAAATACCATTGAAAAGTTTAAAAAGTGCTTCAAAAACCACATCAGTCAATGAGGAGGGGGTACAAATTTAAAAGGGGGGGCTTTATCTCAACAAAGAGCAGCAAAGACCAGTAATAAAAATGAAAACACTCACCAGCAGCAGATAAATCCATCTTGACTTTTGCAGATCCAAAGTAGTTGCAGCAAGCTTCTAACTACTCCAAACTGGTTTTGTCACTCTATTTGGCTGGGTTGGGCTATAATTCTCTCCCCTCTGCTCTTCTGAAGTGAGAAAAAGGTGAGAGCTCTGAATTGTGGGGGCATTGATCAGGGTGGCACCCCCCTGGCCCTTATGAACGGACCACCACTGTTTCTAAATAACATAGCATGATGTCATGGTGCTCCATGGGGGTGGGGGAGAAGCTTAAGCCTGCTCCTTTCCTGATGTGACGCTGTCAGTGCTCAATGGCGGCGAGGCCACCCCGATACAGATCAGTCCCAGGCACTAAAGAGCTTGTGTGCACTGGGACTGGCTTGGGTTGGTCCTGGTGCAGTCAGAATTGGTTTGGGCTCAGTTTTGAATCCTGTGCAGGGCTCTGCCATGATGTGTTCTTGCAGATCATGTTTGTATTTGCAGCTGATTCCAAATGTTATACACAGATATTTTAAATTTCACATTCTTTGAGAAAGTAGGTTATGGAAATTAGCTTGCGGTAAATGAGATCCCAAGTAGTTGCATCAATTTGATGTAATATGACAAACTTGATGTAATGTGGCAAACACAGTTGTGGCTTTCAGAAACCTTCAAGAAAGCTGCTGGGTGAGTGAAATTTAAGGGCA
Organism: Sphenodon punctatus; assembly: GCA_003113815.1. Lineage (NCBI taxonomy): Eukaryota > Metazoa > Chordata > Lepidosauria > Sphenodontia > Sphenodontidae > Sphenodon > Sphenodon punctatus. Next base: position 290,236 of record QEPC01012613.1, on the reverse strand, counting down.
ACAGTGAATATGTAATAACACAAACTAGAATTTCAGTGAAAATGCACACAAACAGGAAAGGATACTGGATGAAAATAATTAGTACTAGATTACAGTAAACAAATTAAAACGAAGAGTACGTTTCTAAAACTTATTTTGATGGCTGACATAAAAAATAAAAATATATTTTACCATCGTAAAAAAAAAACACCCCCAAAATTGACTGTTCATACCTTATTACCAGAGTTTGAGCGAGTCTGCAATCTCGCAAAAGGCTTTTTACTTAGCTGTTTCCTTTCCCTCTCCCCTTCCCCCAATGAATTTTGTAGTAATTTGTGTGGCAGAACAGACAAAAACAAGAAATGCACTTCCAAGTTATAAACATTTCAACTATTAAATATCCCTGGACTGGTAGTACTAGATTTCCTTAAGATTTTTGAATATTTTAAAAGGAAATAAATGAGAAGTAGCATAATGACAAATTACTCGTCAGAGCAAGTTGAGTGTCTGCCTGTAGTGCCTGGCTAACTGCAGTATGGAGCAATAACTTAAATGTGAAAACTATAGTACTTGCTTGCCAACTCAATAACTCTGATTCTGTAATATAATCAAGATGTTTTAATATTACTTGTTTGCAGGGGGTGGTTAAGAGCCACCATACTGGGTCTGACCAACAATGCTCCAACTAGCCCTGTATCCTGTTACTGACAGTGGCCAGCACAGATGTTGCAGAGGAAGAGTACAAAAACCAGACATCGGTGGAGTGATTCAGCTCCTGGCAGTCAGGGGGTTTATTCTGTGACCAACGTAGCTCCACGTTAACTGGATAATTAATTATTATCTTCCAGGAATTTGAGTCATTTTTCTAACCAAGTTATGCTATTAGCCATCACAACATCCCTTAGCAATGAGTTCCATAGGTTCATTGTATGTGATATGAAAAATCTGCTTGTTTCAAACCTGCTTCTTGTTAATTTCACTAGGCATTCCCTAGCTATAGTATTGAGAATTGAATAATGTGCAGGTTGGTATTAGGCTAGCTACCTTCCAATTCTCTGGTATAGAGGATTATTTTTAGTGATAGGTTACATACCATAGCCACTCTGGGCCGCCTGTGGCGGGATAGAGCGAGATATAAATTTCGTAAATAAATAAATAGTTCCTTCAGAATTCTTGGATGAATGCCATCTAGTCCTGGTGACATATTGCTGTTTAGTTTATCAATATGCTCTAGAATGCCTGTTTAGTGTTGCATCAGTTGTTGGCAGTTTTTCAGATTTATCAATGCTCTTTTTACACGAGCTAACTCTGGCAGGCTTCCTGCTTCTGATGTACTAATGTTTGTTCGATGTTTGCATCTTTAGTAAGTTGGTTAAGAACATAAGAACTACCATAATGGGTCAGACCAGTAGACGATTTTGCCTAGTATTCTGTTTCTGCTGCAAGTACCAGATATTTCAAGGATGAATACGTAAACTTCCAGATCTATGAAGAGAACTGTTGTCCATTATTCACTCCCAGCTTCTGGTAGTCAGAAGTTTGAGTGGTTCATCTACTCATTCTAGAGTTTCAGAAGCATATTGCTTTTAAACCTAATTTTGAACTGGCAATATTGTGAAGTGTTAAATACCATATCTTACTTTTACAGGAAAGCGATGTACAAAGGAGAAAGACTTAATATTTTCACTAAAGGAGAAAAAACAGTTACAGAAGTGACATTTTCAACAGGTTAGTAAACAAATGGAGAAGTTCTTTCTAATCTTTCGAAAAGTAGATAAATTGCTGTTTTGCTGGATTCAAGTGAATGGATTCTTTAAACTAGATTCTATTGGTGACATAAACCAAGGATGGGGCCTGTATCAGGGGTTTGACAGATGGAGAACTGTAGCAAAACCAGGATAAAACAGCAAGACAGTCCTACATGGAGCCTTCTAGGAAAAAAAATAAATCTGTCTATATTAATGCAGGGAGTATGTAGAACAAGCAGGGTAAAAATGGAAGCCTTACTAAGTGACCTCATTACCGAGACCTGGTGGGATAACTAATAACTAGATTGTTACTATTAAGCAGTATAGCTTGTGCATGGACGGGCCACAAAGAAAAGGAGAGGGTGTAGCATTTTTTATTAAAAATTAATATACTTGCATGGAGGTCCAGGATGAGGGAGTAACAGATCCAGTGAGTATATTTGATCCAATCCAATCTTTATTTTAGCTATTCACCATTTCAAAATTATATCAGTAAATAAATGTAAACAAGTATCCATATGTAAAGATAAAAACATAAAATAAGTGTATAAATAAACAAAATCAAATTGCACACCACCATCAACCTTGTAAAATAGACTTCCGCTTGTAGCTAGCTAAAAGAAGATACAATGCAACTACTTTAATAAATGATAGGTCACCTGTATTTAACAAATAAGTTACCTTCTGATGATCTGTGTATCAATATGTTGTTTCCAACATAAGTATAATCCATGTCTCCCTTAAACTTTCATAATAAGGGCAATAGAGTAGCACATGAATAAGTTGTTGTTTTTCTCCAAGATGGCAGGTACACAATCTATTCCAGTAATTTTTCTCTTGGTATCTTCTTCTAATAATCATCATAATCAAATAATTGAAATGGGGCCAGTGTCAATACCTCTCTCAATTTAAATTCCTGAAACTGAACTAGATACGGTTCTAAAACAAAAATGGTCTTCGATTCAATATGCCATGGGGCTATGCTTGTTGTCCTGAGCGGACAGTTTTCTTTCTATAGCGACATCGAAAAGTCTCTGCTGTATATCTATTCAAGAAAAAGATCTATATGTTCCAAGTGTTTCTATGAAAAAACTTGCTTGTGTCAGAATTTTAGCTACTACTGACCACCACCAAAACTTTTTGCTCCCTGTGTGATGACACTGCATAGTGCTCAACAAGCAAGATAGCCGCTTATAAGGCTACCCTACCCGTGGCAGCATGTGGCTGGGTAGCTAAGTTTTGTGGCTGTTTTTCCAGAGGTTCTGGACAACATAGGCAGCAGAGAGAATGGGTGCAACAGTGGAAGAAACACAGGCCACCGAGTAGTGTTGCCAACAGTGCCCCTGCCCTAACTCTACTATTGCCATGTGGGGACAGCAGGGGGCAGCAAACTGCCTTTTGCTCCTCTACGGTCTCCTCCAGCCCCAGTGTTGTTCCCAACCTGCAGAGGAAAAGGAATTGGAGCTGAAAGAGTAAGGCAAAGTGTGGGTGATAGTTAAAAGCAAGCACAATATGTGAAACTGTACATCATCTTTACTGCTTACATGGTGTGAGTTAAGGTTGTTGCTTTGCAATTTCACTGCTTTTTGGAGCTTTTATTAATGTGCACCTCAACTACTCCCTGGTACTGAAGGTTTTTTTATATTAGAATATTCTACTTATGCATGCCCTTATTTATGAATAGCCTGGAGCATATGTCGAACTGAAAGAAAGCAAGTGAGCCTTATTGGATTTGTAAAAAGATATCAACAAGAATGCCTTTTTCAATTGTTATGTGCATTTCCTTCCTTAATTCCAAGTAGCCTTGAGGAAATCTACAATAGATTCCAGACCTGAAATCTTATTACACAACTGTACTTATTGCAGAAACTTTGCCCAGAATACCAGGAAATACCAGTAAGATGATTCTCTGACATCTCTCTTCATGTTGTCTCTTTGGGTTGTATTAGTGCAGATCTTAAATTAAAATAATTACGTGTAGTATGAATGCAGACTCTATGTTTTGTGCTGAATACTGAAAGCCTGATCATTATGTTTAAGGCTCTTATGTGTTACTAAAGGAACATCTTGTTGTATGCTATGTTCTGTTTCATACTTTTACCAAGATCAAAATGTTTCTATCAGATATTCATACCAGGCTTTGTATTTGGAAATCTTTGTAGAATTTGTAGGGAAGATTTGTTAGTACCAAATTATTAAAGTCTGTAGAACATGTAAGAGAAGTTTGAGAATTTATAGTCTCTTCATAGCTAGGGTTGCAACTTGGTTGCTGCTAATAATTATTATTATTAACAACTCTCTTAAATGTCCAAATAAAGAATATCAGACTCAAAAAGCAATAGCTGGGAAATATTGTAGGGTATTGTAGGGCTGTTCTCCCAGGCCTCCGGAGGATGGGGAGGGAGGGGATAAAAGTTTGGGGGGTGGTTTTCAGGTGATTTTAGATGTAAACATTTTGTATTGATATTTTAAATTATTGTTGTTTTTGTTGTAAGCCGCCCCAGGATGCCATGGGCATGAGGGGGTGCCCAAGAAATGCAAACAAATAAATAAATATGATAGTTTATACAATTGAGTGGTGTGGAGCAAGTAAATAGGGAGCTGTTATTTACCCCTTCTCATAATACTAGAACTAGAGGACAAATTAAAGGAATTATATTTTCATTGGTCTGTATATTTTCATGTTTTTCTTTTCCAGTCATGGATAGGAAAGAAAGGGTAGGACAAAATAGCTAGGAAATAGCATGATGCTGGAGCAATCCGTACTGGGACTGATGTTGTTTAGTATATTCGTTATTGATCTAGAAAAGGAAATAGAGTGAGATAATCAATTTTGCAGATGAGACAAAGTTTATTCAAGATAGTCAAGATTGGGGTGAACTATGAGGAATTACAGGAGGATCTTGCATGACCAGGCAACCAAATGGGCTGATGAGATTCAATGTTGACAAGTGCAAAGTGATGCACATACAGGAAAGATAATCCAGACTCTACATATACAATGCTGGGTTCTAAATGAGGGGGTAGGGTGGTTTTTAAAAAAAATGCCAGCACCCTTCCTAATATTTCTTTTTCATGTCTTGTAATGGTTCAGCTCATAGCTCTGACTTAACAGCCTGAGGAGGGGTCCTATGTGGCCTTAAGGATATATATCAGGGAATGTGACTGGGATACAGTGCATATCTTTGATAACTTTCTCCTAAAACTGGCTAATTTCTGGACACAACCACTACGTGTGCAAAAATGTTCCCCTTTTCATCATGGCATTTTCGGACAAGACACTCTCCAGCCTCAACTCACCTGCTATACAGGTTGTAGGGTTGCCCTATGGGTGTCCTGTAACATGTATAGTGGTGGGGAGTGTCTTGTCTGAAAATGCCCATAGTTCTGTAGCTCAGACTCTTTATGTGCCTGAAGAAACGGCCCTGTGTAGCTTAAAAGCTTGAATACTCTCACCAACAGACAGACGTTGATTCAATCACTGGAACAGATTTGCCTCTAGTATAACATTTGGCTTGATGTCCTATTCGGGGATGAAAAGTAAAGAGAATAGCATGAAAGAGAAGGTCTAATGTATAGCTTTGGTATTCTATCCGGTGTATACTTCAGTTAGCCAGTGAAGTATTGACCCGATCCCCTCCCGCCTTCTGACCTCTGTTGCTCCCACTGTCGCTCCCCCACATCTACATGTCATCAATCTCTCCCTTTCCACAGGCTCCTTCCCCTCTGCCTTCAAGCTTGCCACTGTCTCCCCCATTCTCAAAAAGCCCACCCTGGACCCATCTGACCCTTCTAGTTACCGGCCAGTCTCCCTCCTTCCCTTTGCCTCGAAGCTTCTGGAACATGTCGTCTACTCCCGCTGCCTGGACCTCCTCTCTGCCA
>QEPC01012613.1:122109-240475 GCA_003113815.1 Sphenodon punctatus | reverse complement strand
AGGAGATGGGGGTTAGAGGGGGAGAGGTAGGTGTATCCAACTACCCTGGCTGCCACCTGTCCTGGCTGGCATGTGCAAATCCTGCCCTCCTTGGAGTGCTAGGGGATGCTAGGGATTGCAACTAGAAAGGCCCTGGCTGGCACGTGCAAATCCTGCCCTCCTTGGGGTGCTAGGGGATGCTAGGGATTGCAACTAGAAAGGCCCTGGCTGGCACGTGCAAATCCTGTCCTTATTTGGGGGTGCGTAGGGAATGGAATGGCAACTGGAGAGTGGAGACTCTTGCTAGCTTGGCATATATTTGGGTGGGGGTGCTGCTCGTGCCAGAGCCCCCCACACTACAATACCCTGTCTCTCAGTGGCAGACATCCCCTGCCACCTGCTGATGCCCACTGTTTGTGCCTGACTGATGCCCACCACCCATGCACGCTATTGAGCTCACTCTAACGGATAGAGCCTTTCTTGTCCTCAAAGTAAAAAAAAAAGTTTACAAACCTGGCAGCACCTCCTGAGCCCGCCACTTGCTCTTCAGCCGAGGAGCTGGACACCACCACCGGAGGTGTAGTGGGGGCAGTGCCAGCGACCTCTTCCTCCTCCTCCTCAAGCGGCAAGTTGGCCCCCAGCCGCTGAATAAGAACTGCACCCTGCTTCGTTGTTTTTTTTTAAACAATCACCCCACCCACAGCCAAAACAGTCACCCACAACACACACCAACACTCACCAACCACAACCACCACAACACAGCCAAACCCAACCCAAACACAGTCAAAACACACAAACCGAACAGCCACCCAGCCAAACACACACTCACTCACCACACAGCTCTGCACGCACTCAAATTTCTGGTTTCTGGCGCGATTATGGCTTCACGTGCTCTCGTGATATTTTTTGCTGAACGGCCGAACCCGAACTGAACGGCCGAACCCGGCGAACGAACTGAACGGCTGAACCAAATGCAGCCGAACTGAAAGGCCGAACCGGAACCGCAATCTGTTCGCCCATCCCTAGACTCTAGGAATTGATATTGGAAGCCCTCACTCAGATGAATATTTTTCTTGAAGGACAAATCACAGGGTAAAGAGTACAGGATTGGACCTTGGGGCTGCTGTATTCTCGGTATTGAGATCATGGTTTAAATTCTCCATGTACTGGGCTGGCATACGCCTCATTCACTTCACTGGCTTTTCTTGAGCACGGCACTTGAGCTTCAGTCAGTCGTCTTTCATTTATATTTGTTGTTTGTTTCTAATTTATTGTAAGCTGCCCTGAGCCTTAAGAATGGGGTGGGGTATCAGTCTAAAAATAACTGAATAATGTCTTGTGCTCCATGAAGCCCAATGTTGGCAATAAGTCATGGTGTCTTTGTAAGGAGCCCATCCTCCCACTATCTACTTTGGCCAGTTTGTTTATGGGAATGTGCAGCTGTACATCTGACAAGAAAAGATGTTGTTGAGGGAATATTAGTTTCCAAACTGTCTTAAGTTTTTGTCAAGCTATAATATGCAAGCTCAGCTTTAGCATAGAACTGTCAGTTGAGACAGTTTTTTCTGCAGAGTGACTGATAATGGACCCTAATAAAAATGAAGCTAAAGAGCCTAGAACTTGAATTTTGGCAACTTGAACTCTGCAGCCCTAAGGTTTCAAACACTAAGTCCATTCCTAGACTGGTATTTTTCATTTCCCTCATGAAAGACAAGGGGGAAATGCATAAACATAAGCTACAGCTCAGATACAACTCAAATGCCAACCCCAGGGATTTTAGCATTGTACCAAAGGCAAGTAAATTTTTCTGCAGTACAGTTTGCAGAACTGACAGCGGTGTAAAATCTTTGTCTGATAAATGAACAGAGAAGTATTTCAAGACTAATTCCTAGCTAGACTTCCAGCTATTTTGCAGCAGTATGTGTAGGCAACGCTGTGGCTTAGGGGGTGGGCCCTTCGCTGGTGCAGTGGCATGTTTAAATGTAGCTCAGGGCAGTGAATGAAATGGCTGAAGCCTAGCTGAGAGTAGTCTGTATTAGTGATCTAATCACTAAATCACCACACACAGACACTTCTATTGACACACACAGTTTTGGCAACTTCCCAGAAAGAAACCCATGAATGACTGGACACTAAGTCTCCGTTACCCTGCTGATCGCCAGGCTCTGATCACATCAGAACAGGTCAGGCATGCAATTTGCTTTTGCAGTGTTACAGGGTAGTTTGTCTTCCCCATACCATGAATAAACAGAGTGCGACAGTTAGCCTGTGCTGTGCCAGCAGCTTCCTTCTTCACAATTCCTCATTTTGAGTTTTAAACCTGACACCCCCTCCCCCCCCCAATGTATTTTATAGGTGTAGAGCAATATTATTTTTGGACTAAAATGTCCTTGGGTGGACTCTTATTTTCTGTTTATTTTGAGAACAATTATTCTTTTTCTCCCATTTCTCTGGAATACAGCCTCATAATCTGCATATATCAATATATATAGAGAGAGCGAGATACTTGGAAAGCAGCTGTACAGAACAGCACAACTCTCAAGGAAGCTTTGGATCCCAGGAGGATGCAGTCAATCAATAATGTTATAGTATTTTTTTGTAGACGTAGATTGATAAACAGAGGGAGATGGAAAGATAAAAAGCTGATGCTGAAGCTGGAGCTAAACGTTTTGGCTTCCGCCTTCGTCCGTAGCACACTTGGTGTGTGTGTGTGTATATATATATATACACGGCTCCAGCATCCCGCATGTGTGTGCAAGGAACCAGAAGCTGCAACTATGCACCACGTCCCCCTGCCCCTATTTATTTATTCCCTCCTTGGTGCCATAACCCTATGTGATATCATTTTCACAGCAACCAGTTGGAACATCATGCCAGCACGCACACGTGATACGTAGTGGAGGAATAAGCAGCAGGAACAAATGCACTTGAGAGGACATGTATGTAGAAATGCCCAGGCGAACATGCTTTAGCAATCTAGAGCCAAACCCTACTCCTACTAAAGGGATATAATATATTAATATTGTGTGTGTGTGCATATGTGTATATAGCTGTTATTTTACAAATATTTCCTTAAAAATATATATTTTTAAGGATCAGATCATTTTTATGTCTATCTAGATAGATAGATTAGATGATATCACTGCATGGACATGAGTGGTACTGTCTCATGTAAAATCCCACAAAACACGCATCCCCACTCACGGAGCAACCTGGGAAAACAGAGGTTGCTCTGTGTGGGGGTGCCACTGGCACCCACCCACGCATCCCCACGCAGCTGCGGCCTGTGTAAAAAGAACCTAAGCTGGATTTAGCTAAGGCTGAAACTGACAGACAGAATCTTTTAACTGAGATTACTAAGCTTCAGTGGAAAAAAGCAATAACATTTTTGAGGCTCTAAAACTGTTTTCACACAGACAGGGGTGGGTGGGTGGGGGATAGGTTTGCTCGCGTGGTGGGTGGGTGTCCTTTCACATGGACATGCACACACCTCCACCCACAGGGCCTCCTCTGGTTTTCCAGATGGCTCCGTGGGTGGAGTTGGGTGGGTGATGGGTGGAGATGGGTGTGCACTGGGAGCACACATGCACAAACACCCACCACCCATGGTGTTTACATGGGCACACACTCAGAGCACACCCATCCCCCCACTGCTGGCTCGTTTGCATGGCCACCCCCCCCCACCCACTGGAACACCCAGTGGTGGGTGGGGCTGTCCATGTAAAAACGGCCTAACTCATCGTATGGATTCTGCTGAACATATTTCCTCTACTGAATTTCACTCCCTGGGAGTTGAGGACTACATGCTTAAATTTAAAGAATTGATTGGGTTATTATCCAATAAATGTGAGGATCTTGAAGACTCTGCTAGAAGAGTGTCACGAGTTGGTGGTCCGCACCCCCACTTTACCGGGTTTGAGTGACTCAGTTTCCCTCGCGTCCAGCCCACTTGAATCTGTTTTCTCTCTGGCTGATTCAGTCCTGAAGCAGGGACAACGCCTTTGTCACCCAAGGGCCCGATCCTTTCCGTATACAGACTCTTTATTCTCTGGGTTCACCAGTGTTGAGGCACTGGTGCTCAGTGTATTTCCCAATGTCACACCAGACACTGCTTCTCAATAGACAAGTTAGTTTATTGATTACATAAGCAAGATAGTTGACACAGAGTGGTAACTAGAAATCCAAGGTAAATAGAACGCATTCCTAATCTATACTGGTTGAGTTCCTAGATAAGAATCTTACCCTACGAAAGTCCATTGAGGTTCTTCTCAGTCAGGGATGTAAGTGACTGGGTGCTGGTTCTTAGAGAGTTTAAATCAAAGTCCCCTCTCTCAGTTCATGGCTGACTTGGCTCAGCCTTCCTGGCTGCAAGATGTTGAGTGAGTTCCCAGTCACTGCTTTCAATGGGGTACAATTCTCCTTATATTCTTGGGGGGTAAACCCCTCGTATCTTCTCGAAGCTTCTAGAATTCCTTTTGTTCTCTCTATCAGCTTTCTATGTCTGCTTGCACATAGGCGATGGCTGCCTGCATTAGCATTTAGATGTCTCTCGCTATCAGTCTGGGGTGAATCCACATCTGGCCATTTCCTGGATTTCCTGGTTCTCCTTTCACAGTACATGAATTGAATTTTACAGGTCTCAATTGTAGCATTACATACATGTTGAACCATTTGCTTTACATATTTATTAGACTTGTAGCCTACGTGGAGGGCAGTATCACACGTGTGACCCTATGTTCCTTCGTGACAGAGAGACAATCTGAGTTTTATGGGGGTTAAAGAAGGACTTGAAACCACTGGTGTCCCCAAGTTAATTCTGGAAATTTTGTTATCTAATTGTAATTTTCCAGATAAGCAGTCTTTACATGGAACTGCGATTGAAAGAGCTTATAGCATTCTACATGCAAAAGCAGAGATGGCAGATACGTCTAGAGTAATTCTTGTTCAATTTGTGAACCCTTTGATTAAGGAAGGTCTTTTGAAGCTTGCAAGGGGGAAGCCATTTCTTATGTACAAGCAATTCAAGATAAGAATAACACCAAATTATGCTCCTGAGACTGTTCTTAAGCACAGGGGATGGATGAGGTACATGAAAATACTGCATGAAAGGGGACTAAACTCTTGCATTGGGTTTCCAGTTAAACTGATATTGGTGCAGTTCCAGGGAACAAAAATGGTCTTTGGGGAAAAAGAAGAATTGGAAACGTTTTTGATAAGACATTTTCCAGAATCTCAGTCGGAAGTTTGATTAGTTCTATTGTTCTATAATGTTGTGTCAATTTTGTCTTTTAGTTTGTTAATTTTGCATGAGGTTTTTGCAGCTGTGATTAGCTCTCTCCATATGGGGTTAATTTATCAAGGTTAATCGGCGGGGGAGGGGTATGTTTTCTTGTTCACTCTTTGCATAAATTTGGGATATTTGGCTAGTATTTCTTTGGGGGGAATTTGATGATATATTTGACAGTGAGTAATGGATTAACATTATTGTGAATATTGGTTCTTACAAGTTCTTCTCCTGTGGTGGGAATTGGTATCTATGGTTATGGAGAGATTAAAGGTATTAACTCTTAATGTTAATGAGCTCAATAGCCCTATTAAAAGGAAAAGAGTTAAGTTATTATTAGATCAGAATATTGATATTTTTTGTTTGCAGTTAACCCATTTTCTTTCTAAAGATATTTTTAGATTTAACAACAAAGGATTCGGTCAAGTTTTCTCCACTTGTGTTCCAGCTAAGAAAGCTGGGGGTTATGACTGATTTTGCAGGAAAAGTCAATTTCCAATTAAAGCAATTACATAAAGATAAGGAGGGAAGATTCTTGCTGGTAAAGGGGGCAATGTGAAAGGCAGATGATAACAGTGTCATGTCTCTATGCAGCAAAAACAGTCTGGAGAGGGAAATATATTGCAATTAAGATCAACAATACGAAGATTAAGAGGGAAATAATAAGGGAGATATATAATAAATTACATCAGATTGAGAGTTTAAATAAATTGCACCCATTTAAAGAAAATCAATTAGAAATAACAAAAATAAAAGGAGCTATAGATTCAGAGGAGACCGAGTGAACTGTTAATCAGTTATGCAGAATATGAGAGTATTATTTTGACAATAACTTGAAAATGGGAAACACTCTAGCAAGACTGGTGAAGAACAAGTAAAAAAATGCCTTTCTCTCTAGAGTTAGGCCTCTTTTACATAGACATCATCCACCCACAAACACCCATCGGATGGGTGGAAGAACGTCCATGTACACATCCATGAGTGGGTGGGTGCGCATGCATGGCCCACCCACGAACACCCATTAACACCCACAGAGCAGCTGGGAGGGAGATGACACACTCCGTGGGTGGAGATGGGTGTTCAACACCCAAATGTCTGTGTAAAAACCAACACACCCACACCCATGGAGACGGGATCGGCAGTACCACAGTGCGATGGCGTGAGAGGTCACGCACGTGCCCCCACGCAGACACGCCCACTGGGGGGGATGCCAGACGTCCGGTTGGGAGCCCGTAAAGGAGGGCAGAAACATGACATGGGTGTGTCGGCTCCCACGATGTCCGGGAGGAAAGCCCTCGACAAGACCAAGGATGTCAGCACCACGTCACATGCAGGACGAGGCCGGGTGGGCATAGGGACCCAATAGCGCCATGGGGAGGGGGTGCGGCAAGCGGGTGCGGCGGGGGTGTGTGTGTCCCAGCCGCCTGGTGCAGGGCCCCCCTGAGAGTCAGGTAAGCAGAAGGTCACCCCAGGGGGGAGATGGGAGGGGAGGCCGCATGGGGGCATGGAGGGGGGCAGCAGACCGGAGAGTAACTCCCATACAATATCCCTGACAGGAGACGACCACCTCCACAGCCAAGCTGGAAGGCTCCCCACACGCGGGTCCCAAAAGGGGGATCCCTGGTCCAGGCAGAAGACCAGGGACTTCATACACGTGTGGGGGTCCAAAAGGGTCCAGCACGACCTGGTGTGCAGTTACAAGACCAGACAGGTCTATGAAGTCACCACCCAGGAGATGCAGCAGCAGGGGCATAATAGGGATGCCACCCAGTGCATGCAGCAGGCAAAGGACTTGAGGTCCGGATACAAGTTTATCAAGGACAACAATCTCAAGTCCGGCTGTGCCATGCACACAGCTGAGTTCGAGGAGGAACTGGACACGTTCCCCTGCATGGACGGGGACATCATGGCCAGGGCCCCGAGGGAAACGCGGGTCTGCGATTCGCAGATTTCCCGCGGAATTCCCCTCCCCCCGTGGAATCTCCTGCCCCGCTTACCCCAGCGCAGAATTTCCAGCCTGCGCTGCGGGGACGCGGGGCAGGAGATTCCATGAGGGGAGGGGAATGAAAAAACCCTCGGGGCTTCCCCTCCCCAGCCTCCCCAGTTGCCAGGGGGGGAGGCACCCCCTTTAGATAATTAATAAACTTACCAGGGACGGCAGCAGCAGCTGCTCCGTCCAGCGCGCTCGTACTTCCTGCTCGTACTTCCTGGCCCCTCCCGACGGGGCCTCTCAGGGCGACGCAGCCAGATGACGTCATCTGGCTGCGTCGCCCTGAGAGGCCCCGTCGGGAGGGGCCAGGAAGTACGAGCAGGAAGTACGAGCGCGCTGGACGGAGCAGCTGCTGCTGCCGTCCCTGGTAAGACAATTCCTTTTGGGTTTTTTTGGGGGGTGGGTGGGAGTCAAGCACGCCCCAGCAGCTGGGGAGGGCAAGCCCCGGCAGCTGGGGAGGGGAAGCCCTGAGGTTTTACCAGTGCGGGGGGAGGAGGAGGCGGCAAACCAAGCCCCCCCCCCCGTATGGTAAATCGCGCCGAGGCGCAGAATTGGCCCCTGACTCCCGCAGAATTTAAAAAAAAATTCCGCGGAAGAATCGGGGCCCTGATCATGGCCTCCCACACACACGGCACCGCCTTCACCAGGGGCAGACGGAGGGCCAGCACACAACCCCCCCTTGCCAGACCCCCCAGAGCAGGGGGGAGGCTGCCCCTGGCGAGGCCAGCTAGGAAGCGGGAGGGGAGGGCCCCGTCCCACAGGGGGAGGAGGCGTCCCGGGGATCCACTCATGGTAACACCTCCCTCCGCATGCGCCTACAAAACCCACAGGCTGCCCAGCCACGGGGAAGGGGGTGCATGAGGAGCCCACTGTGACCCGGGATGGCCCCCAGGAGGTGGAGGAATAGGATCCAGGTATGACCAGTCCATCAGGCCCAGGGGGGAGGAGGCCCTGGGCAGTCGCAGCGACCGAGGCTGGGGTGCCGGTAAACACTAACAGGTCCCTGTTCCCATTGCAGCTCAAGGTTGCCTGGAGGTGCATGAGGTGGAGGTTGCGGAGGAGGAGGTGGTCTAGGAGGGGCTGTCTGCACCCCCACTACCTGGTGAGCTGCACCACTATGGTAGGCCAAACCAGCCAAGGGGCCACAGGGGGGCATGGCATGGAGGTGGGCGGCCGTACAGGGTGGGGAGGGAGGCCCCCAGGGCTGCACACCCACCTGAACCAGGACTGCCAGCCCTCGCAACACCACGGGGCACCCCACCAGAGGGGCACACTACCCTCGGTGGCCTCACACCGGTGCGGCTGGTTGGGGGGCTGGAAGACAGGACAGGACCCCACTGGGGTGCTGGGGAACACATGCCCAGGGAAAGGGACACAGGGGGGAGGCCAGCGGGGGGGACCAGACATAGTACGGGACAGAGGGGATGCACAGCCATTGGGCGGTGGCAACACAGGGGGTGCAGGGATGCAAGGCTCTAGTGGATGCCCTGGTACTCCATGAGCACTGCGGAAACCTGCACCTCCACTCACCCATGCCCTATAGGGGTCGGGCACGGAGGAGGCAAATGGGAGTGGTGTTGGGCGCCACAATGGGTGCCACAGAACACATGACTGTCACTGGCCCTACTGGCAGTGAACCCCATCCCGTGGGGGACCCCACGTGATGGCAGGGCGAGGGCTGCACACGGGAGCAACAAGGCGGAGCACCAACAACAGGGGGGGGGCCGTCCTCCATCACACCCCAGGAACTGAAGTAGGGGGCAGTGGTGCTCACTGGGCAGGCATACTAACATGGGATGCAACCTCTCTGTCACAGAACAGCAATCCGCTCGTGCGATGGGTGCAGCTGCCAGCAGCGTGGAGAGGAACTGGAAGATGCGGGCCAGGAACCGGTGGCAGAGAGAGGACCTGGGCAGGGAGCTGCTTGAGGAATCCAGGTTAGCTGAAGTGCATTCCCAGGAGCTAGCGCTCACCAGGGAGCTGCTAAGAGGGGAGGGGGAAAGGGACCGGGCGATGCTAGCAGCTATGATGACCCGGTCCCACATCGAGCACCTCTGGGACAGGCACCAGGCTGCCACCCTCCACCTCAAGCAGCGCCTGGACAGAGTGGAGGCTGTGTGCACCCGTGCCATGGTGGAGGGTCAGGCTGCACGGGTCATGGACTTCAAGGGGGAGGCGGTGGTGGCCCTGCGGTGTGACCCCCAGTGAGACAGGGGCTGCCAGGCTGCAGATGGAGGGATGGCAGCTGACAGACACCAAATCACCCACCCACTGGTGCAGGTGACCCCTCCCCTGCACTTCAGCCAACCCTGTTTTCCCCAGCAGCATCCCTTCCCGGGCCTAGTCCAAAGGGTTCCCCACATAGGTCCACACGATCTGCCGGTGGGGCCGCCGGTCCAGGACACAGCCTTCCTGGTTCCCCTACAACTGCAACCCTGACCTCCTCCACCAGGAACCAACACCTCCACCCAACGACCCAGCACCCCATGATGACCAACCGCCCGTGCCTACTACCCCACCACCTCAGGTAAGGCCGCAGCACCCCTTCCCCCTGAGGGTGGGGGCCACTACTCCATCAGGGGCTTGGAGGGGATGAAGGGGCCCACAGGCTGCTCCCAGGAACCCCAGTGGGCCTGGCACTGGAGAGTAATGGCGACATGTGCACATGTGGAATTCTCACCCCATGCTTGTTGTTCTTTGCAGGGTCCTGCACCAGAGGCCAGTGTTGAGCAGCCTGTGGATGATAGGCATCCTAGGCCATCCGCTCACCAATTGCTGCGCTCGGCAAAGACCCGCTGGGAGATGAGCCCCGGTGGTGCAGCCAACCGGGGCCAAGGCTGCCCCTGAAAATAGCAATTCCCATCCCTTTGTGAATAGTGTCCCCATATAAAACAGCTGTTAATATACCTCCATGTCGCGTTGTCTGTTCCGGGCCCAGCAGGCGGGATGGGCTGGCAGGGGGGCACAGGCTGGGTGATGGTTGGCGAACACACCAGGCTGGACAATGAGGCCACGGGGCCGCCCACCCAGCCTGCAGGCAGCACTGGTGTGTGCAACGACTGCAGAGGTATACAACACTGGAGGACCGGTGAGCGGTGGCATGCAGGACACTGGGCAGCCAGTGCACCCCATGGCTGTCTGCAGGGGAGGGCGCTCACACCCAGGCAAGCCACTGGACTGGTTCCCAGGACCCCCTTACCCACACAAGGCATCAAAGCATGGATAGATGTTAAGGGGATGAACAAAGTTTATTGATGGGGTTTACAAGGTCATGGGCAGGGGGGTGATTCAGGCACGGGCACAGCCCCATTGTCTGCTGCCTGGGCAACGATGTGGCGGTAGAGTGCACCCCTGTTCTCCTTGGAGATCCATCGGAATGCCCCACCCTAGACATGTTGGTACAGGGGCGCAGGGCCCTGTACAGGTGGGGGGTTGTCCAGGGCGACTCTGCCAGTCTAGCATATGTTGTGCAGGATGCATGCAGCCAGGAAATGGATGGTGGTGTGGTCTAGGTCAAATTGGCTCCTGTTCATCAATAGGTGCCAGCATATCTTCAGCTGGCTGAAGGTCTGTTCCACCACACTGCAACAGGCACTCGTTGAACATGTGGTGGTGAGGGTTGGCCCTCATGAGCCATGGGCTGAGAAGGCAGGCGGGGTCCCCTATCACAACAGGGGCCATGGGAATACCCTCTATCATGCGGTATGGGTTGGGGGTGATCTCCCCATCGAACATGCAAGCGTAGAACGGGGACGCACACAGTACATGCGCATCATGGCTCATCCCTGACTGGCCCGTGTACACGTCTATAAATAGGTCCCTGTGATCCACGACAGCCTGAAGATTGATGGAGAAGGCCTGCTTCCTGTTCCTGATCTTTGCTATTGGGGAACATTCTTTTTTTTTTTATTGTGTAATAAGTGAGTAGATCTGGAACATGAGGAAACCTAGAATAAATAGGGCTGTCCTTAGGAGATCAAAGGATTTGGGTGGATTGAATTTCCCTGATGTGTGACTTCATTACTATGTAGCAGTTTTGTTAGCAACTAATAGATGGTATTTTAATCCAAAGTCTGTTGACTGGATCAATATTGAAAAATCAACTCTTGAAGTCCAGTCATTTAGACAAATCTTACTTGATGAGGGGGAAATGAGGGCGAGCCACCTGAGGTTAAATCCCGACAAGACGGAGGTGATGGTTGTGGGGAAGGCCGGGGGAGTGGTGGCCCCCATCGTTGATGGGGTCCGTCCTCCCCTGGTATCTCAGGTTTGGAGTCTGGGGGTGCTCCTGGACCCACAGCTCTACCTGGATGTCCAGGTGGCGGCTGTGGCGAAGGGGGCATTTCTCCAATTACATCTGGTGTGTCAGCTTCAGTCATATGTCTTGGACTCTGATCTGGCCATGATCGTCCACGCTTTTATTACCTCGAGACTGGACTACTGTAATGCACTCTATGTGGGGCTACCCTTGGTGCTGGTTTGGAGACTGCAGCTGGTGCAGAACGCGGCAGCTCGTCTTCTAATGGGGATAGGCCAATGCAAGCACATTACACCGGTGCTTCGCTCTCTGCGCTGGCTGCCAATAGTCTTCCGGACCCAATTCAAGGTGTTGGTGTTGACCTTTAAAGCCCTAAACAACCTGGACCCAGCCTATCTGCAGGACCACCTCACCCTCCAGATCCTGGATAGTGGTCCCCTGGGTTTCTCGGGTGTTGACCTTGCAGAGGGCTTTCTCTGTGGCTGTGCTGTGGCTGTGGAACTCCCTCCTGCCGGAGGTCCGCCTGACCACTGACCTCCCCTCTTTCTGTAGACAATGTAAGACCTGGGTGTTCCGCCATACCTTTCCCGAGGGAGATAGGCTGGGTGGGTTGGGTTAGGGTAGGGTCCAGGGTAATTTGTTTTATCGGGTTTTTTTAAATTGTATTATTGTTTTTTAATATGTTGTTAGCCACCCTAAGATATTTTTAGCAGGAGGGGGCGACATACAAATTTAATAATAAATAAATAAATAAAATTTAAAAATCAATAACTAGCTATTGCTTCACCATCCTTTCGCGAATGTACTGGTGAGATTCTGGTTTAAGACAGGAAAAAAAAAAAAAGTAAGTTGGCTTCTCCCTTTTCTCCTATTGATGGAGTACAGTTACATCAAGGTGGTCTGGTACAGCAATTAAGGCTAGACCTGGGCAACAAGGAATAGGTTAGAGCAGAACAGTTGTTCCACACTGGTACATTTCATTCGTATGATGATTTTCAGATAACTTTAGAACAACCAGTCGATTTTCTCCAATATGCCCATTGCCCAACTGAAAAGTTTTTTACAAGGAAAGGTCTAATGGAACATTATAATAGAGTACCTCCATGATTTGAAAAAGCATTGTTTTTCTAATATCTATCCAGAAAGGGTTTAAGTAAGATCTATAAAACATTACAGGAACTTTGGTATCCGCTGCTGTATCTTGCAAAGTGGGAACAGGTTTTGGGTAAAAAATATGATGAAAAGGAGACATCTTTAATTATTAATAATACCTTTAAAGGACTGCAATCCTTGGAAGCGCAGGAAACTCAAAAAAACCTTACTTTTTGTTATTATTCAACTCTGGTACAATTCAAAAGGTTTCAAATTGGCTCCCAAGGATTATGTTGCAGAGCTTGTGGGGAGGTGGGAACATTTCTACATTGCTAGTGGCAATGCCCAGTGATTCAAGATTTTTGGAGGTTTATACAGGTATATATCAGACAGATAACAAATATCAATTTGCCACTTAAACCTGAAATCACTCTACTGAGTCTATTTCCAGTTATTCCCTTAATGAATATTTATCGGGATACCTGCTGAGTGTTGTTGCTGTTAGCTGGGTTACAAACAATTGCAAAAGATTGGAAGGGGCCTGCCCAGCCAACAGAAAATGAATGGATGTCTAGACTATAGAATACAATGTCTATGGAGAAGGTGCTGGCAGGAGATAGAGGGGATTATGAGACTTACCTGAACAAAAGGTTGCCATGTTACAAAATAATGGAAGATAAGAGTGGATCCTATTATTGCAAAAATTTGTTTATATGCAGCACAAGTATGACTTTTTTTTATACTTAAATTGAATGTCATTTTCAGTTGTTTTTTATTTGAATTAATATATAATAAAAACATTCTATATCCAAATAACAAACAATTTAAACTATATAAAAAAAATAGGAGCAGGTGTATATGTTGAGTACTGAAGCAGAGGCCATACTCGAAGCATGCCAGAGAGAATAACATGAATAAATCAACAGAAGCCTAGAGGAAGAGTGAACAAGCAGCAGCTGCAGTTTCTTGCTCTGCCAGGGAAGAAATGAGGCTTGTAGGGAAAAGGAGGTCCAAAAGCCATGGAGGGGAGGGGCTTCTCTCGTCCCATGACACTAGTCTGTATATAGCAAGCCTGTAGGGCCAATACACAACACCCCTTTCCTAGGTAATGTAGTTCTGAAGGGATTTGGGCTGCACCCTGGTGTGCAACGGGTGACATGACTTGCTACTTCATGTCGATGGAGGTGGGTCTTCCAACTGGGTGAGCGTCTGGATTTCCTGCACTGTATGGATGCTTGATCAGTTCACACTCCATCGATGACGTTAGAGGGGTATCCACAGCTGAGGATGGAGGTGGCCATAGTGTTGCAACACACAGCCATCTGGAGTCTGAGCCCTGTAGGACACAGTCCCAGTTGCTTGAGTTACCACTGCAGAAAACCACGCTGGCCCCAAGCTGTAATTCCTAACACATGACAAAAATATGTACAAGGCTTTCCCCTTCAATGACAACGTCACTTGAGTTGGTATTCTTAGGCAAATCCCCAGTTAGATCAAGGTGCATGTGAGCCGGTAGAGTTGTTGGTCACCTGTTCAATAATAACTTAGCAGGACTTCTTCTGGTGGTCATAAAAGGTATAACATGCTGGATGAGGAGGAAGCTTGCCAGGCACCAATCCCAGTTTCCCCACAGGACTCCACTTTAATGAGTCCTTCATTGTCCCAACCATCTGCTCTGCCTACCCATTCATAACTGGATGAAATGGAGGTAATATGTAATGTGATGGATCAGCCCATTGTTGAGGAATAAGTGGAAGTCCTTGGCCACAAACTGAGGTCTGTTATCTGAAACAATGGTGTCAGGTAATCCATGCATCATGAAGAGCTGCCATAAAGCTGTGATAACAATATGAGAGGTCATGAACTGGAATCACTTCCAACCACTTAGAGAAAGAATCCACCACGATTAGGAAAATCTGTCCTTGGAAGAGACCAGCAAAATCAATGTGAACCATGGTGTTCTGGTTGACTCCAACAGGTGCACTGAGGCATGTGGGGGTACAGGTCTGGTTGTCTGACACTCTCCACATCTTATAACTTGAACCTCAGTTTCATTGTCCATGTTGGGCCACCAGACATAGCTATGGGCAAGGACCTTCATTTGCACTATGCCGGGGTGCCCAACATGTAGCGCCTCCAAGACCTGGCTTCTACCAGCCTTAGGAATTACTCTGTTGCCCTAAAGGAGGCATCCTTTATGAACTGAGACCTCATGTTGCCTCACAGAAAATGGCTTGAATTCCTTGTCTATCTTACCAGATGGTCTTCCCTTCCAAACCCAGCTGAGGACACAGCCAAGGACGGGGTCCCTTGCTGACAGGCACACAACATCTGATGCATGGAATGGGGATCAGACAGTGAGTTTGGCAGGCAGGGAAACATCGGATTCAGCAGCGGGTAGTGGAAGGTGACTAAGGGCATCTGCGTGTTCAATGCTCTTACCAGGTCAGCGTACAATGGTGTAGTCATATGCATTCAAGAAAATTGACCATTGAAGCATATGTGAAGATAGAATCTGTGATGTTTGCTTGCTGAGTACAAACAGTCCCAATAGTGGTTTGTGGTCAGTGGCAACGACAAAGCGTCAGCCATACACGTAGCCGTGGAACTTTTTTACACTAGCCACAACGGCAAGAGCTTCCTTGATGATCTGTGCGTAATTCCTTTCTGTTGCTGACATGGTTCTGGAGTAAAATGTAATTGGAAGTTCTCTGCAGTGCTCAAGTTGGTAACTGAGAACAGCCCCAATGCCAAAAGAGGAAGCATCACAAGTATCTGCGGTTCTTTTCATCA
Source organism: Sphenodon punctatus (assembly GCA_003113815.1). Taxonomy (NCBI): domain Eukaryota; kingdom Metazoa; phylum Chordata; class Lepidosauria; order Sphenodontia; family Sphenodontidae; genus Sphenodon; species Sphenodon punctatus. The sequence goes on along the minus strand of QEPC01012613.1, from coordinate 225,079 downwards.
TAATGGGCCAACACGTTATTTAATTGGAGAACAGTATTTATTTTATTTATTTTATTATTTGTTTAATTGAATTTTTATGCTGCCTTTCCCACAAGACTGCGTGGCTCACACTCCAAAAAACCACCAATTAAAAACATTAAAATACATACAATAAAAACATCCTCCCCTCAAATGCCCATCCTCCTCCACAACCCCACCCCAGAACCCATCCAAAAACCCACCTATCCCTGCCTGCCAAATGCTTTTTTCAAACAAAAATGTTTTGCACCACCTCCGGAAGATGTCCAGGCTCAAGCAAACCTCCTGGGGAAGAGAGTTCCACAACATGGGGGCAGCAACTGAGAACGCTTTCCCATGCGTCCCCACCCCCATAGAGAAGGGTAACAGATGGAATGTGTAGGAGAGTGCCTCCAGCCAATCATAGGGGCTGCAAAGGGACTTGGTAGGACAGGCAGTCTTTCAGATATATGGAACCTAGATAATTTAGGTCTTTAAAGGTCAAAACCAGCACCTTGAATTGTGCCCGGAAAGCTATCGGCAGCCAGTGCAGACTTCAGAGCACCAGCATAATGTGCTCCCAGCGACTTGTCCCTGAAAGGAGCTGAGTCACCACATTCTGCACCAGCTGCAGCTTCCAAACAGTCATCAAGGACAACCCCACATAGAGTGTGTTGCTGTAATCTAGCCCAAAGGTGATGAAAGACTGGATGACAGTGGCCAATCTGAATCAGAAAGAGAAGGCCACAGCCTCCTCAACAGATGGAGCTGATGAAAAGCGCTCGTGGCCACCGCCGCCACCTGACAATCCAGGCGCAGCAAGGGATTCAAAAGCACTCTGAGGCAGTGAACCTGATTGACCATAGGGGGCAGGATCCCATCAATGACAGGTGTCCCAATCTCCTCCAAGTCACAAGTCTGGTCAACCATCATCACTTCAGTCTTGTCAGAAGTCAGCTTCAATTGGCTCACCCTCATCCAGTCCCTGACAGCAGCCGGGTATCGTATAATCACTGAGACTACAGGACCTGGGTTGGATGAAAAAGAGAGGTAGAGCTGAGTGTCATCCGCATTTTACCTCATGGAAAGCCTTGTCATGTCAAGCCAGCCACGTCCACTCTGCACACTTGTTGAGAAGGTGATGCTACAGGTGCCTTGTTCCTGAGGAAGGTATGATAAAAATTTAGTAACCTCAGGAATGATTGGAGTTCCTAGGATGAGGTGCATCATAGATTGCTTTAACCTTACTGACGCTTGCCATGCCAATAATGTATCCAAGAAATTCAACTTGAGGAACACCAATCATATACTTACTTTGCTTGACCTGAAGCCCTGCATCAGCAAATCAGTGTAACACTTGTCTTAACCTCACAGCCAGTTTCTTTAAATTTCCTGCAGCAATTAAAATGTCATCAAAATAAGGGACAACTCTGGAAATTCCTTTTGAGGATGTCTTCCACAAGGTTCTAGAAAATTTCTGGTGCAACGCTTAACTCCAAATTGGAGACGCTTGACCATAAAAGCCTCTCAGTGCATTGTAATAGTCTGGTTATCAGCTGCTGCATCATCAACACTGAACTGCTGGTATGCCTGTAGTAGGTCCAAGTTTGCAAAAACTTTTCCTCATGATAATGATGCCAAGAGGTGACTTACTACCAGAACTGGATAAGGATGTTGCTGCAAGACCTTGTTTATGGTGTATTTATAGTTGCCATAATTTTGGATGTCCCTATTGGACCTCAGGGGGGTGACAATTGTTGTCTCCCATGTGGAGTGTGTTACTGGTTCTAATATTTTCTGATCAACGAGGTGATTGAGTTCAGCATCAGTCTTCACTCACAGGGTGAATGGAACTCAGCAAGGCTTCATTTGGATCAGAGTTACAGCTGGATCTAAATGTAGTGAGACAGGAGGACTTCACCCAAACCAACTTGAAATACTTCCTTGAATTCCATGTGAGCATTTTCAGTTTCCACACTGAGCAGTGCACAAGGTGTACATCTGTCAGATTAATTGCTAGTGGTTCAAACCAATCAAGGCCAGCGAGACTTATGCAATGACCTTGAGGAACTAATAGCTGCAAGGTTCCTTGAAAAGATCCGTATTACACTTCCACCTCACAGACGTCTTCTATTTCCATGACTCCCTTGGTAATCCATGAGCATGGAGTCGAATAGGGCAATGTTTGGAGCTTTGTGTGGGGCAAATCTACTGGAAAGTTTCAGATAAAATAATGGAGAACACTGATCCTGAATCAACTTCCATGATACATGGCTGCCCATTGATAACTTTTGCATTCCGCTTCATTTGTTGATACGACTGCAACGTAGTTAGCGGGATGTGGTTGGTGATGTATTCATAAGTCTGCGAAAGTGAGAATGTGTCCAGAGTATGACTGAGCTAATATTGAAATGATCCTGAAACTGGAGACCTGACCCGGCAAGCACATTCAGTATGTCCCACATTCTTACAGTATCAACACTGAGCATCTCTAAAGTGGCATGCCCTCTGTTCATGCTTTCCACCACAACCCCTTCAGGAAAACTGCACAGTTGGGTGGGATCTCGGATTACCAGCATTGCTCGCCCCACCTTGTTGGCTGTTTTGATGTATTCTGAATATCTGTTGGCTCTAGTTTTGCACTTCTGGCCACACAGGGGTCTGTGGAGAACTGGCTTCCTGCCATGTGAATTTCATGTGTGCTCAACGCTATGTACAATTTGAAACGTGAGCTGCTCTTTTTTTTTTGCAAACAAACTATTCTGCAAGGCTTCATCACACAGGCCACACACCAGGAGATCACGCAGCATTCTTCCAAGTTAGTGAAGGTGAAGTGCTGCGCTAGCCTACACAGTTCTGCAATGAATGTGGGAATGCTCTCCTCAAGGCCCTGCATTCGTCTGTAGAAAGCATTATGATGAACAATCTCAGAGGACTGTGGGGAGAAATGCTCCCTGAGCACAGCTAGAATTTCCTCATATGCCTTTTCAGAAGGTGTATTAAGAGCTTGGAGGGACTGCGCCAAGTCAAAGGTAGCTGATCCACAGACACTAAGCAGTACAGCACGCTTCCTCACAGGGGCTGTGATAGCATGGACTTTTAAATAAAAGTCCAGCCTTGGTGCTAAGCATCCCGCTTGCCAGGGTTGCAGGGTCAAACTCCTCAATATGCCCCAGAGTGGCCATATTCCACACTCTTATTTTACCTATCTGAAGTCTACTCCACAGTGATGTATATACTGCTAGGAGAACAATCACTTGGACCTACATTCAGGTAGCTGCCTGCTGACTCATCAATGTACCTCAGAGTACCATCCTCGTTACCAGATTGTTGAGTACTGAAGCAGAGAACACACTGGAAGCATGTCAGAACAATGGTTAACTTCATTAAGAGAATAATGCTGTAGTAATCAACAGAAGCCTAGAGGAAGAGCGGACAAGCAGCAACTTCCAACTCTACCAAGGGAGAACTAAGACTTGTAGGGAAAAGGAGTCCCTGAGGCCAGGGAAGGGAGGGGCTTCTTTTGCCCCATGACACTGTTCTGTATATATACATGGCAAGCCTGTAGGGCCAATACAGTACTCTTAAAGTAAGGTCTGGTGTTCATGCGAACAGTAACTGAGGCTGCTTTCTAACATTACATGGGGGTGGGACTTGGGCAATCGCAACCGTGGCTCTGTAATTATGGGGATTAGAGCCTGGGAGAATGCACTAATCCCCTTTTATCACGCAAAACACTTGCACATTACCAGGTCCCCAAATGTAACCTTTACAAGGTTGTGTGTTCTCACGTGATAAAGGGGGATTAGGGCATTCTCACAGGCACTAGTCCCCGCAATTACAGAGCTGCGGTCACAATTGTGCAAGTTTTCCTCCGCCCCCATGTAACATCGAAAAGCAGCCTGGCAAAACTGCTTTTAAGCAGACAGTTTAAAAAGTTTTCTATGAGGTATCTGCAGAGCAAGCTTTCGTCACACAAAACCCTTTGTGTACAGGTATGGGATTTATGGGACCGTTTCAAGTGTGTCATAAGAATTTGGAATCTACCACTGGCATTGATTTAGCAAGGAATATGTGTGCCTAGCTCTAAGCACAGGAACAGCAATTGCTTTAAAGTTAGAAACGTGCTCGGTATCTTGCTGAACTGGGTTGCAAATGAACTGAAACTCAGCTAGTAGTGCATAATGTTAGGGAGAGCTGATGAAGCAAGAACTATTGCTGGCCTACTTTGGAAAAAGACTTGCTGACAAAGCCTCTTCACTCCTCCTTGCTACCCTGCAAGAGATGGGGAGCCTACTACTCGTCTTACTATCTGAGGTGGTAGTGAGAATGTGAGAGAGATGATTCACCTTCCAGTTCTTCTCAACCAATCTCAAGAGGGAAAATGAACGTGGGGCCCTTCTGGGGGAAGGCAAGAGAAACTTGGGGGAAATGTTCTGCCTGTCACAGCCCAGAAAGGCTCGGAAAGTCAATTTCATGGCCTGAGAGCGATCCGCAGTTGGGTGAGGGTACAGACAGGGACATGCTGCTGAGATAGGGTGGCCAGATATGCACATTTTAGAGGACACATGAAAAATGCAGGTTGAAGGGCTGCCTTGGAGCCAAAGTAGCCCTGAACCTGTATTTTTCATAAGTGTCCTCTAAAATTTGCATATCTGGCCACCCTATGCAGAAGGTCTCCATTAGGAACAATCACCTGCCAGTGGTTTGGGCAGGTGTTTATTTTTAAAGGTTCTTGGAGAACCTAGAGATGGAGAAGGGAGGAGTAGCTTTGAATTGTGTTGTCAGGAAGCTGATGTTTTTCCTGGCTTGACGGGAAGGTCTGGATCAAAAAGGCTGCAGGGTGTGTTGAGAAACCAGTCCTAGAAGAATCCATGAAAAGGCGAGGAAGAAACACCCAGGAAAGAGAGGTGTCAGACTGCAGGAACTGGGCTAGGATATAAGGGAGAAAGACCAAAAGGTGGCTGGGAGACTTTGAGAAGCTGAGATCTCTGGGGTAAAGGTGCGGCAGGGGATTATTTAGAGACAGCTCAGCAGTTTATGTGAGTCTGAGGCAGAGTGGGTTCTAGGTGGATGTCAGCAGGCAGGAAATCTCTGGGTCCAAACTGAACCCATCAGGTCTTCACAGGAATATCAGAGAGAAGAATTTCATGTGCTTATTATAAATTAATTATTAATTATTATTAATAGTAGTAATCATTTTACTATTATTTGTTCCTAAGACTTTGTACTGTATGCAACCACTGTACATGCACCTTACCCAGGGAAATCTGACAGGAAATAAGTCATTTCTTGGGACAAAAGGTTAAAGGATGATTGGGACAACTAATCTTTTCAACCTGCAGTCACACCTTCCTGATCTCAAAGTTCTGCCCCCGACTCGCCATGTGAAAAAGGGGGTTGGGGGAATGGAGGAGACCCAGTTCTCAAGCTTGAGTGGGAAGGAAGGGTGTCTCCTCTTCCCCTTCTCTGGTTTAACTCCCTGGCTAAAAGGTAATGTTTGTCAAATGAAGATTCCCCCTCACCTGATAGAGGAAAAGAAATTACTCCTCCCCTAGCATTCACTTTTTCTAAGGGGGTTGGGAGAGGGTGTTTTTCATCTGTAACTGTTGTCAGTGTCTGGTGCACAAGCTTGCATGCAAACATACTAATTGTGCTTGGACACGTGGGTGGATACACCACTGAGAAAATGCTTCTCTGCAAAGTTCAGAAAGCAGCTGGAGTTGCTCCGTGTTATTAAAAGGGGGCCCTGATTCTCTTGCATTCATTCTGTCACTGTAACTCCTTTTGGTTTGAAAGGTGAGCTAGTGTAGCCTAGTGGATAAAGCATTCCACTTGGACCTGGGAAACTNACCAGATTGTTGAGTACTGAAGCAGAGACCACACTGGAAGCATGTCAGAACAATGGTTAACTTCATTAAGAGAATAATGCTGTAGTAATCAACAGAAGCCTAGAGGAAGAGCGGACAAGCAGCAACTTCCAACTCTACCAAGGGAGAACTAAGACTTGTAGGGAAAAGGAGTCCCTGAGGCCAGGGAAGGGAGGGGCTTCTTTTGCCCCATGACACTGTTCTGTATATATACATGGCAAGCCTGTAGGGCCAATACAGTACTCTTAAAGTAAGGTCTGGTGTTCATGCGAACAGTAACTGAGGCTGCTTTCTAACATTACATGGGGGTGGGACTTGGGCAATCGCAACCGTGGCTCTGTAATTATGGGGATTAGAGCCTGGGAGAATGCACTAATCCCCTTTTATCACGCAAAACACTTGCACATTACCAGGTCCCCAAATGTAACCTTTACAAGGTTGTGTGTTCTCACGTGATAAAGGGGGATTAGGGCATTCTCACAGGCACTAGTCCCCGCAATTACAGAGCTGCGGTCACAATTGTGCAAGTTTTCCTCCGCCCCCATGTAACATCGAAAAGCAGCCTGGCAAAACTGCTTTTAAGCAGACAGTTTAAAAAGTTTTCTATGAGGTATCTGCAGAGCAAGCTTTCGTCACACAAAACCCTTTGTGTACAGGTATGGGATTTATGGGACCGTTTCAAGTGTGTCATAAGAATTTGGAATCTACCACTGGCATTGATTTAGCAAGGAATATGTGTGCCTAGCTCTAAGCACAGGAACAGCAATTGCTTTAAAGTTAGAAACGTGCTCGGTATCTTGCTGAACTGGGTTGCAAATGAACTGAAACTCAGCTAGTAGTGCATAATGTTAGGGAGAGCTGATGAAGCAAGAACTATTGCTGGCCTACTTTGGAAAAAGACTTGCTGACAAAGCCTCTTCACTCCTCCTTGCTACCCTGCAAGAGATGGGGAGCCTACTACTCGTCTTACTATCTGAGGTGGTAGTGAGAATGTGAGAGAGATGATTCACCTTCCAGTTCTTCTCAACCAATCTCAAGAGGGAAAATGAACGTGGGGCCCTTCTGGGGGAAGGCAAGAGAAACTTGGGGGAAATGCTCTGCCTGTCACAGCCCAGAAAGGCTCGGAAAGTCAATTTCATGGCCTGAGAGCGATCCGCAGTTGGGTGAGGGTACAGACAGGGACATGCTGCTGAGATAGGGTGGCCAGATATGCACATTTTAGAGGACACATGAAAAATGCAGGTTGAAGGGCTGCCTTGGAGCCAAAGTAGCCCTGAACCTGTATTTTTCATAAGTGTCCTCTAAAATTTGCATATCTGGCCACCCTATGCAGAAGGTCTCCATTAGGAACAATCACCTGCCAGTGGTTTGGGCAGGTGTTTATTTTTAAAGGTTCTTGGAGAACCTAGAGATGGAGAAGGGAGGAGTAGCTTTGAATTGTGTTGTCAGGAAGCTGATGTTTTTCCTGGCTTGACGGGAAGGTCTGGATCAAAAAGGCTGCAGGGTGTGTTGAGAAACCAGTCCTAGAAGAATCCATGGAAAGGCGAGGAAGAAACACCCAGGAAAGAGAGGTGTCAGACTGCAGGAACTGGGCTAGGATATAAGGGAGAAAGACCAAAAGGTGGCTGGGAGACTTGGAGAAGCTGAGATCTCTGGGGTAAAGGGGCGGCAGGGGATTATTTAGAGACAGCTCAGCAGTTTATGTGAGTCTGAGGCAGAGTGGGTTCTAGGTGGATGTCAGCAGGCAGGAAATCTCTGGGTCCAAACTGAACCCATCAGGTCTTCACAGGAATATCAGAGAGAAGAATTTCATCTGCTTATTATAAATTAATTATTAATTATTATTAATAGTAGTAATCATTTTACTATTATTTGTTCCTAAGACTTTGAACTGTATGCAACCACTGTACATGCACCTTACCCAGGGAAATCTGACAGGAAATAAGTCATTTCTTGGGACAAAAGGTTAAAGGATGATTGGGACAACTAATCTTTTCAACCTGCAGTCACACCTTCCTGATCTCAAAGTTCTGCCCCCGACTCGCCATGTGAAAAAGGGGGTTGGGGGAATGGAGGAGACCCAGTTCTCAAGCTTGAGTGGGAAGGAAGGGTGTCTCCTCCTCCCCTTCTCTGGTTTAACTCCCTGGCTAAAAGGTAATGTTTGTCAAATGAAGATTCCCCCTCACCTGATAGAGGAAAAGAAATTACTCCTCCCCTAGCATTCACATTTTCTAAGGGGGTTGGGAGAGGGAGTTTTTCATCTGTAACTGTTGTCAGTGTCTGGTGCACAAGCTTGCATGCAAACATACTAATTGTGCTTGGACACGTGGGTGGATACACCACTGAGAAAATGCTTCTCTGCAAAGTTCAGAAAGCAGCTGGAGTTGCTCCGTGTTATTAAAAGGGGGCCCTGATTCTCTTGCATTCATTCTGTCACTGTAACTCCTTTTGGTTTGAAAGGTGAGCTAGTGTAGCCTAGTGGATAAAGCATTCCACTTGGACCTGGGAAACTGAGGTTCAAATCCTGTCTTAGCCATGAACTCCTAGGTGGCACTCGTTGAAAACATAGGAGCTAGTGGCCAGCCAGATCCCCTCTCCAACCCATGAAGCAGCAATACAGCTGCCACCCGTTGGGCCAGCACAGAGAGCAGAACACATGCACAGCCTCCCGGCAGCTGCCACACTGCTCCTGTGCCCTAGGGTGGGCCAAGGAACCAAACACGTTGGCAGGACTCAGGAGCAGCTGCCACAAGCAGGATTGGGCCCATAAAAAGCAGCCAGCAGCAGCAGATGGCCCCTAGACTCCAGACCATTGTGATCCCATCCAGGGGCCATATATGGCCCCATCCCCAGCTCAAGGTGCTGTCATGCCTGGCTCCCCCTCCCACCAGTCGGTGTGCAGGGAAACCAGTGGCGCTGCCCAGGAAGAACTGTGCTTGGAGAGTGCCTCACAGGCTGGTCCCCCTTGCCCAGGAGGGGTGGGTCCCAACCCAATACATGGGTGGTAGTAGCACCTGTACCACACAATGTACACCTGGGTTCACCAGTGCTGCTGCCCCAGAAGTGGGTTCTGCTGCCACAGGGGGAGGGAGGGATCACGTGGGGCTAGACTCGGTTTGGCTCTGGGCTCCATCCCCACCCCCCAGGCAAGGGTGACCTCCCTCAGTCCCTTCTTCCCTGCTGGCATGCCATCAGCTGATAGGTGGCTAACAGCTGCGCTCCTGGGCCCAATCCTTGCTGACATTGTGGCCTTGTCCATGGTGCTGGCAGACCTCCCCATGCGCAGGAGCTGCACGGGACCTAACAGATGGGAGGGTGCACATAAGTCAGGCTGAGCCAGCCTTAGCCCATGCTGCATCAACCATCTTCTCCAGACAACCCGTCGAGTAGCAGCTGGCCCCCTGCACCGTGGTGGAACTGCGTGAATATCTGGCAACAACCTAACAGACAGGCAGGTGAATCATGGGCTAATGTGGGCTGCTGTCTCATTTTTTTTCCACCCACTGTCTCTTGGACTCAGTTCCCCATCTGTAAAATGTTCATTCCAGTTCAAACTTGTACTACGAATGTGTGCTACAGCTGCCTCAAGTAGCCACTGCCTGAGAGAAACCTCACCTGCAGCACAGCTGCCTTCCTGTGGCTGTGGTTACCTGACAAGATCCACAGGGAGGCAGAAAGCCCAAGGGACCAGCAGCAAGCAAGCACCTGCAGCCACTCATAGCTGCTTGTTGTGTTGTAGATCCAGAGAGAAAGGCATGGAGCAGCTGTTTCCCCTGTCTGCAGGTCCCCGTGGTAGTGATGGGGAGCCCACAGGAAGTGTGTCTTGGCTTCAGGAGCAGGGGCATGATGCTGCCTCTCCTTTAGCTCCCAGGTTTTCCTGTAGCAGGACCCTTCCTTCTGCCCCAAGGTCCTTAGGGCAGGAGACAGGGTCAAGACCTCTGGATCAGAGGGGACAGGAGCCTGCAGAAGGACCTGCCCCAGGAGGCATACCAGGAGCCACCCTCATGAGTGGTGTCAGCAGCAGCAGTGTCTCCCGGAGCAGTAATGGATGGCAGCCATGAGGAGTTCTGCCTCAGGGGTGGTAGCAAAACTCTCAGCTGCTGCTATTTGTGGGGGGTGGGGGTACCACCAGTGCTGCTGCTCCTGAGGGCTGTTTCTGGGCCGCCTCCTGAGGCAGATATTTCTGCGCTCATACCCTCTCTAGTCTGGAGGCCTAAGGATGCCATTGGATGGTGGGGCACTGGGAAGAAGGGTTGCCACTTCTTGTAGTTTGACCCTGAGACTCCTGTAGGATAAATTGGAATTTTAGGCTCAAACCGTGAGAAGCGACAAGCCTACTGGGAAGCAGGCCCACAACCTTGCATATCTCTTCAGCTTCGACACTCTTAATTAGGCAGTGTGCACTAGCTCCTAATTAAGTACTTTTTGCAGCTCTCCTGAGAGCCTTTAGAGAGCAGTGACTAGAATTACTGATTAGTTTAATTGGGCTGTAGAAAAGAAGAGCACCCTTCTGTGCCATTTCTGCCATGTGATTTTTACTACATCCAAATCAAGAACAACAATCCAGGAGTATTCCTGGTATCTGATAATGCAGGCATCGGTGACAATGTATGTAAATTGCCTGATTAGAGCAAACTGACACCTGCTCAAAAAGACACGAATCCCTTTGACTATGAAACAGTATTAAACCCATAAAAATATAACTGCTAACATTCCTGTTAAAACAAGGCAAATCCTGCTCCAAGTTAATACGGAGTAACTCCAGTGATGAAGTCATGCCTACTGTCCCCTGAATTTACACTAGTGTGAGTGAGTGTAACTTTTGGTCTTATTACTAGAACAAAGTAGCACTTTTGAAGTGTGGTACCTACCTCTTCCCATTTTAAAATTGTTTTTCTGCAAAAACATAATAAAAGGCTTTCCCTAGGTACTCTCAGAATATTAGCAACTAGTACAAACTAGGCACACATCTAAGACAGACCTGATGGGAATTCATTTGGACTTAATTATGTACATCAATTGTTTAATGTTTTTTACAGTTAGGATAGCAATTTATCTGTTAACTTGCAAACTGTCAGTATTAGCACTAGCTACTTGTGAAATGAGTCAGCTAACTTTCCTTTTAACCGTTTGTTTCTATTCACTGACGGTGTTATATGTGCTGCATGATGACAAGCTGGTCAAGGCTTTTTTCTTTAAAGCTTCTGTAGCAATTTTATCACCAGAGCAGCTAAAATTGGGTCACAGTTATTAAACTTGGTAAGACACAGTTACTTTTTAACATGCAGATTTGAAGACCTAGTTGAAAAAGAAAATGCAATATATAAAACAACGTGTGAATCAGTTTTGCAACATTCCCTGGACAAAGCAGTCTAAAAGGATGCTATTATTCTCACTTCACTTTGCACAAAAAAGAACGTCTGGAGGAGCTATGAGTGAAGTGCACAGTTGTCAGATCTTCAAAATCTTATTTTGCTCTTGGTTCATGGCTGACAGACAAGACATGTTCATTGGACTCTAACTTGCAAAGAGAGCACAATATCCAATAAACATGATTTATTATATTATTATTATTATTATTATTTTATTTATTAACAACCCTGGTGTCCCAGCCCAATTCCAATTCTCACCAATTATATTCTGGTTGGTTACCTAAATAAATCCCCTCTGAAATTTTAAAACATCTGTAGTATTGTTCTTTTCTTCCCATATTTTACTGTTATGCTTCTTCCTTTTCTCTTATCTTCATGTTCTGCCCCTCAATGAAAAGCTACTGACAAGGCTGTCCGGTACTGTCTATTTGGTGGTGGTCAGTGGGTTCTGTTCTGTTGTTTCACTGCTACAGCTAAAGGCTGCTCTGAGGATTCAGGACTAGAGAGGAGAGGCCTGGAGCTCCTCTGAGAAATGGGGGCAGGCTGCTTTGTTTTCAGTATCCTGTAGGCATGCACAGCCAGCCAGTGATAATGGCTGGCACAGCTGAAAGCAGAGGCAGAATTGACAGGTCTGGTGCACAGCACACAGTGCTGGCTTGGCCCTCCTTGCCCTTTTGAATGGTCGGCCATGTGTGGGCTACTGTGTGGCAATTCTTCCCAGCGCTGATGGAAGTAGGAACAGTGTGGATTGGAGTGCTCTTCAGAAAGGCATTGGAAGTGGGGCTAAGCAGAATGTTTCCCCTCCTTCCACCAGGGTAAGGCTGTAGCAGACAGAGATGAATTTCCAGGGGTGGGTGGGGTCGGGGGTGAGGAGAGCCAGAGCACCAGGTCCCATCCCTCTGCAGCTGAGACAGTGAGCGTAAACAGACGGATGGCAGTCCCGCCTCACCCGTGTGGCCCATTCATCTAAAGGCAGGCCCGCCAGATGTGCAGGCATAGCAGAGTGCCTCTGCTCTGCTCCAGCCCTGCTTGCAGTGCTCAGGAACATCCCGGAGCATCATCAGTGGAGTGGGCCAGCCAAATCCGGGGCACTAGCCTGAGGCAGAGCTGCTGTCCGTCTGCTTGGTGGATGGCCACTGCAGCTCCACTCTCAGCCAGTGGTTACCCCAGGCAATGCCATAGGGTTGCGGGCAGCAGCCTAGAGTGTCGGATGATCTGCATGCAACATTATGGTGTGGGGAGGGGATGTGGGGACACAGGACTGGCTGCCTCCGGAGCAGCTCCGAGAGCGTCCAGCCTCGAGTTTGTCTAAAAACACCCAGTGAGACAAGGTATGTCAGCCATGTGCAATTCAAGGCCCTCGTGGTGAACTGGCAGGAAAGAAGTGGCACCCCTGCAAAAGGAAAGCAGATTATGTCCTCTTTACTTTAACAAGAGTAATTGTCCAACATTCCCAGGTTAGGAAGGAGCCACACCACTATTTCAGAGTGCCCCAAGTGCCCTTTTGTTGCTAGTGGAGCACTGTGGATGGATACCATGCTATGAAAACTATCTGCATGTTCAGGGGACTCTTAAAGTAATAATTTCATTATTTCAAGGTTGTGTTTTCAAAGGGATTACAGAGTAAAGCCCTGATCCAGCAAAGCACTTATACATGTTGGGCGGGGCCCAGATTAGTTTGGAGGAAGTCTTCAACATAAGGGTGACAGCATCTGGTCCTAAGGGGGTCTATTGTACAGCTGAAATGTGAGTAGCTCTTATCAACACACAGCAACAGCAGAATTAATGTTGTAGGTCGCTGAAATTTCAGTTGATCCCAGCAAGCTGTACAGATGTGCAATATAGTTAGAAAGATAGATGAGAGAGCCCATAAGGCTAGGGACTGGGAGTGCTTAGCACTGTCAGAGGTTGATCATGCTGGGGAGTCTCATTTGACCCTTTCAGATGATCCAGCACAGGCAAAGACAAAATTTCAAATTACTGATTTTTGTTCACCCCTCAATACAGAATGGTAGGTGCCAGATTACTAGAAGGATATTCTCTGTATGGTTGGGGATTTAGCACATCTCAGTTAATCAAATTATTCTCTCCCTCTCAGACTACAGATTTCTGCTAGCAGTAATCTATCAAGTTAATGCTTTGGATTATCAATCTAGCATCTCAGAACACTTCACAAACAGTTAATTGCTCTGTGACAATAGCCTGGTATGGTAGATAGTTAACTATTTCCATTTCACAGAAAGGTAAACTGAGGTACAGAGCTGACACTCCCCATAGAAAAACATTAGTAGGGATGGAACTAAAACCCAGTGACAAATGGCAATGGCTTCTGCTTTCCAGTTTGAACACAACATTATATTGTAGTTGTAATGTGGGATTGCTAATAGTTTAGAAATATTTAAGGCCAATGTGATGCTTTGCTGCTATATACTTCAGTGTTTCTTCACCTGCCAATGTAATACAGGATAAATAAAAGACAGTTGTAGTCTTCAAAGTACTGAAATGGTGCAAGCGGCATATACATGAATGAGCCTGTGCTGGTGCAGTGCTTTGAGGATTGGGGTTTATTAAATCAACTAAGCCCCTGGATTATAGTGCAACTGTCAAATGTCCTGGTTTTAGTTTGTTGCTCAAACATTAAATTATTTAATATACAAATACTGTCACATGAAGATAGTCAATTTTTCCTCCAGCAATACATCAGAGAAAAACAAATTATAAATGCACTTTAAAAATGTAGAAATATAGAATGGCTCATATTTATAACCAAACAGAAACACGACACCCTGGAAAATATACACCCTGTTTATACTCCTTACTCTCACGCATGCTTGGCTTTTGCATATGGGCAGCCATGTGAGTCAGCCAAATCTGAAAACTGATAAACTTACCTCCTGGTTTTCTAGAGATAGAGGGTAGTTGCTGTGTTGGTCCCAAAAACAAGAGATGGAGGCAAATTTGTTCAGATGAGATCTTTTCTGGGAACAACTTCTGTTGGTGAGTGAATCAGTACTAAAGACTGAGTAATGTAAGAGAGATACGTAGGCATGAAAACAGTACTATGGAGGGTGCTGGCATTTCAAATACAAGCTGTAAGCAAATATAAACATAGCTTGTGCAAAACTGCCAATGTTAGGGAGGTGGCTGCAGAAGAGTATAGGTGAGGTGGCAAAGTAGGGAAGACAGCAGAGGTGTGGAGTGTGAAAAAGCAATCACTAGGGAAGGTACAGATAGGAAGCATCAAGCATTTAGAAATAGGAAATGTCAAGCATTTAGAAACAGAGGAAAACAAACCAATAATAAAATGCTGAACAGTCCTGATGGCACATTAAAAACAGATAAACACTGGCATTAATTTTGCAGTTTCTTTTGCCTGTTAATGGTAACCAACATGCTCAATGGCTATGCATTTTAACAGTTTTTCTTTCAGCTACAGGTAGGTGTTGTCAGATGTTTTGACATAGAATCCAGATGGCAACAGTTTATCCTGAGAGAAATTTTCACAAATACTTCTCTGTTCCTGGAACACCTGCAAGCAGATAGTGATTTCCTCCAATGTATTCATCATTTGAATTTATGCAAGGAGTACCTTTGCAGTGTTTTTACTCTGAGAATGGATTGTGAATAATTATTTGAGTGGTGTTATCTGCCAATGAGTTAGATAAACCATGTTACTATTACTCTTTTCTGATTGGTTGAGTTGTACAAACACTTCTGGCATGTGTCTTTGTACATGTGAATTTAAAATCCAGTTCTGCATCCCAGGAAAAGCCAGTTGTTTGGATGTTCACAAAGGCTGAATACAAAAAGGGAATTTATTAAAAAATATTTGCAGCATATCTCTTGTAGTGTGACCCTCTGGCAGGATAGTGTGTGCTTGGTAGCAACTAGCATGGATACAAATCCCATTGAAAATAATGACTCGCATCTGCACCCTTCTACTGTAGGGTCATGCTTTTCTAATGTCTTTATCTGTAACTCACAGTGTCCATCGTCCAGATTTTTCTGATCTTACTTACACAGATGTAGATCCAAAATGTCATCTTTGTCCATCAAATGATTTGTTTCAGACTTCTGTCCATGTATTGAACAAAAAATGCTAGGGTTCACTGTGATCTTACCCAGGCACTGATTAGTGTAACTAAAGGATCAGGATGCTGGCAATGGAAAGACTGTTAGGAGGGCACTGGGGTTTGCATAAGACATCCACATATCCTATTCTGACGGAGGACGACCCAACCCCCTTGCAGAGCTGACTGGGATGGATGTGGGGAAGGCAGCTGCAGATATGCTGATTTTTATTGCCTATTCAGATTCGGTCTCCACAAAGCCTGGCCACAGATTAAAGCTGCTCTATCCTGAGAACCTTGGGGGACAAGGGCAGTGCAAAAACCCACCTGTTCTCCTCTACAAATCAGTCTCACCTCTTGAAAAGCACAGCAGCACTTTGACTGTCAGGGATGAGTTGCTGTTCCACCTCTGCTGTGTGTCCTGTATTACAATAATATGTCACTTGTAGATATGCCCCCCCCAATACTTCCCTGCTTACTCTGATCAATAGTCCCCAAAGCAAACTGTGCCCAAGATGTTAAGAATTTAAGAAATAATAGAATCTGGTTCTCTTTTTTTGTTATCGTAATCAGGTGATAATTCACTGTTTAGCATATGATTGGAAGGCTGCCTGCTCTTTAGGTCGTTGTGTGTCCCCCTGTTCCCCAAAGCATAAGAATGTGACATCTGACTATTACAAAGCAAACTTCAGGTATTTATTCTGGAAAAATCTCAGATAATACTGTTGATGTTAGAGGCAATGTTTTAAGAAAGGAATGTGTATATTTATTTATTTATTTAAAAGTTTTGTTACCCCGCCCCTCCTGCCACGGGCAGCTCGGGGAGGCTTACAATTGATAAAAACAACAGCAATAAACTAAAAACAAGACATAAAAGGAGGATAATAAATTAGTCCACCCCAACCCACTCCCCCCACCCCATCACCCTTCTCCCCTGCCAAACGCCTGGCTGAACAGCCAGGTCTTGCAACTTCTTTGAAGGGAGGGGTGATCCGGGGCCAACTGGGCCTCAACCAGGAGGAAGTTCTACAGCCGTGGTGCAGCCACCGAGAATGCCCTCTCCTGTGTGGCCCCCGGCAGACTCAGGAGACCTCGAGCAGGGCACCCCCAGATGACTGAAGGGGCTGATACAATACCTGGGGGGGGGGGGGTTGAGATGGTCCTGCAGACCGCCTAGGTAGGGCCTAGGCCATTTAGGGCTTTATAGGCCAAGACCAACACCTTGAATCTAGGGCTAAGAAATTAATTGTGGTGAGTCCACCACCATATAGAGCACCATGAGAGTTAAAATGAATGTGGTAATGTAATTTACAGATGCAGTGAAAATTCTTGCTTGTGCTGTCACTGGTTCTATACTGTTTTAGACAAAGAACCATGGTGCACCATGAGCAGAGAACACCAAGAGAATGAATTTAGACAAGTGGTGGATAACACATTGCTCATGGGCCACACGTGCCCCCCCTCCCCCAGGTGTCAGTCTGTGGTCCCATCAGTCAGGGTGTTAACAAATGAGACGATAGCCCACTGAAGTCCATGCAGCCCCAACTCACAGGTTTAGCATGCCCAGCCAAATAAATAGACAGCCCCCTGTGTGTATTTCATGCACTTGTGGGCAGCCCTCACTGGCAGCACCAATGACAACAAGAGTGGAGAGAGGGGTAGGAAGGAAGCAAGCAGTCGCTCCTCAGACACTCTAAGATTTTTGTCTGTGACTCCATGGTGCTGATGGAGCTGTATGTACAGAGGTGCTGCATGCAACATAATTAACACAACCTAATTAACATGGACACATAGGAGCACATTTGCCCACCTTTGACTGCACGGTGGACTCCACATTCCCAGAGACCCTAAGGTGAGTGGGGGCTGCGTGTCCAGTGGAGTATGGCCATATGGCCAATGCGGGCAAACACCTAATACATGGGCAGGTGCCAACATCCACCTGGTGTAGGCTACCATGGGCTAGCCTCTTGTTTGTTAACACCCTCAGTGAGTCTGTAGTGGGAGGAGGAGGCTGGACCTGCCTTCTGAGCTGCCAGTAAAGGTGAAGTAGAGTAGTAGCTAGAATTGGCAGAGACGTGGCTACTAGCACTGTGTGTTGAGCCAGGGGAAGCACAGGCAGGAGCAGCACGATAGGGGTATTGGGAGCCCTGCAACCATGTAAGCTCAGGGCCATATAATCAGGGCCGTCCCAAGACATTTTACTGCTCTAGGCGAAGACAAAATCTGGCGCCCCCCACCCCCAAGTGGAGGTATGGGGCATGCAGAGCTGAGCTCTCCTCCCCACAGCGGACCCACACACTAGCGAGTCAAGTGACTCACACGAGAATCTCTCTCTCTGAGCTGACAGACACCTCAGCAGCAGCTCAGCCTCAGAGAGAGACTTCTCCAAGTTCCCGAGACAGTCCTTCTTCAAAAAGAATCCCGCCAGTGCCTGCGCCGCTAGCCACCACCGCTTCACGCTTCCGCCTGCCTGGTGCGCCACGCTGCCACCGCTGCAGTGCTTGAAGAGACTGAGAACGCCAACGCAGGCGCAGTACACCTGTCTTCCATAATTCCTGCATGGCCGCGGTGGGCACGGACAAGTGAAGCAATGCAAGTCCATGGGAAGTTTTTTTTTTTTTAAAAAAAGTTCCCTGCCTCCCGCCGTTCCCCCCCAATCTGCCACTCTAGGTGGTCACCTAGGTCTGCCTAGTGGCAGGGACGGCCCTGCATATAATCCCCCCACTATGGGTGTTAACATACAAGCCAGGAGCATATCAGACCCTGGAACTACTCTGTGGTTCCTGCCCCACAGCTGCATCACGTGGACCCTGCGAGGACCCCAGATGTGGTCTGCCTGTGTGCCACCCTCCCTCCTCCACCATAGAGTTGCAGTAGCTCCCATGAACATTGTAGGATGTGACTGTGACTCTATGGTGGTGAATGCGGCCCACCCCATGTCCTCCCTCATCAGATGGGAGGCAGCCCTGGGGCAGCCTGTTGCCCAAGTTTGGGCCAGTTTACCCACACAGAGTGTGCTCTGTCTTTCTTGGGATGACGTCGTGCAAAGTTGCCCCAGCCTAAACTGGGGTAAATATCTGGTGGCCACTGTTCACATGGGCAGATAAGTTTGGGGCAAAGGGGGGGGGGGGCACATCTCACTCATTAATACCCTATTTCTCCCTGTTCTTTCCCTCTCCTCCTGGAGCAGCAGAATGTTGGGAGCTGCTCATTCTGTGCACTGGGTTCACACTGACCAGAATTGACAACAGTAAGAGTAAGAGACTTTCTTAGTGCATTTTGACTTGTGACTGTGATAAAGGGGGTTGTGGCAGAGTTGAGCCACAGAAGGCTTTGGCTGTTTTATGAGACTCAACACCAGCATAGTTCAGGTGCAAGCAAAGATGCAGGTGCCTAATTGGAGTGCACCTATGAGGGGCATGGCAGTAGCCAGCCCTAGGAAGGCAAACTTGGGCGACAGCTCAGAAGGCTGTCATGGAGACAGGAGCCCCAGAGGATGAGCTCCTGTGAGACATTCTAGCCAGAGGGAACTGGTAGTAAGAACTCTGAGACCGTTTTTACATGAGCGGTTGAAACCAGCATGTTGAAGAACGCGCTGGCTGAAAAGCCTTGCCGGATGCATTTACACACACCAGAAGTAGCCCCCCTGCCACAGGAATCACCGTTCGTGGGGTCTTTTTAAAGGTGCATTTTGGAAGCCTCAGATATTGGGGCTTCCAAAAAAGACCCCACGAGTGGCGATTCCTATGGTGGGGTGGCTACTTCCAGTGCGTGTAAACACACCCTGTGGGTTTTTTCAGCCAGCACGTTCTTCAACACACTGGTTTCAACCACTCATTTTAAAACAGTCTGAGATAGCCAGAGCTGGGGAGCCTGGCTGGGAAGACTGTGAATGCCAGAAACTACAGGGAGCAGCTGAACTAAGGGTAAGCCAGAGAGGGCTTGATCGAAAGTACTCTGATGGGCTAATCCGGAGTTGCTGGACTTTGGGGAGCCCATACTGGGAAACATAGGCACTGGACTCCATTGAGAGAGACATTGTATATGTGCTAATGGTGGAGTTTAGACTGAATAAAGAGACTTTTGAGTGGATACCCCAGAGACATTGAGTTATTGGGCCCCGATCCTGTGAGACTTAAGCCTGGCAAGCTCCACCCTGTTACAGGGGTGTGGTAGGGGCCTTACTGAAATCAAGAATTTCAGGGAATTTAGCTCTTCCGCTCACCAAGATAAGCCAAGATGCCCAGCTGCACCTCCGTTTATCTCAGGGTGTTCTCGGTGGCTTCACCTTTGCTGTGGAACTCCCTCCCCATGGAGGTTCACCTCTCTCAGGATCTCCCCTCCTTCCACAGACCATGTGAGACCTGGCTGTTTCACCAGGCATTCGGTGAGGGGAACCAGTAGTGGGTGGGTGAGTTTCTTTTGGAGAGGAGGGTACTGGGTTATTCGGGCCTCATTTGTTTTAAAAACCTGTTTTATACATTTTAATGTTTTTATACTGTATTTATATATTTTTTAATATTATGTTCTTATTATCCATTGTACGTTGTGCCAAGCTACCATTGGGTAGGAGGGGAGGGGGTGAGTTATAAATAAATAAAATAATTAAATTAAATTTAGTATTGGGCTCCTCACACACCCTACCAGCCCTTATGCCCACCAATATAAGGCTTATCCCAACAATAGTGGGTCCTTCAATTCTCAACATATAATTATACAGTCCATGATTCAGTCCATATAGAAATGAAAGATCCCACCTGAGTCCCAATAACATCCAACTCTTTTTCAGGTCTGTATGTTTCCTTCAAGCCTCCAGGTCTGTATGAGGGCTCCTTCAGCATCCAACTGACTCTGTTGAGTTGGAAGCCAGCTTTATATAGGTTTGGCCTCCTTCTCAGCTATGCTTCTTCTTAAAGGGATAGTGCCCCTTTTTTCCCACACTGTGCCCTGCCACACTACTCAATTGTCTGGTGCCTTCCAGTCCATCTACTCCTTAGGCTGGCGCCCGCTGAATTATTAAAAGAGTTTCAGCCGCGGCATCCTGCTCCCTGCCACAAGGGGTTTTATGGCTTTTTAGGGAATGTGAAGTGATCAGCATGTCAATGTTTAATCTACCATATAAAAATAATTTTCTTTTTTACTTTAACTGTCACCTTCTGACAAATAGAGACTGTGTAACAGGGATTCATGAGAGGGTCCCCATAGCTGACCCTTTAAATAGATTAGCCAGTGGGTGAACAAAGCAGCTGGAGAGGAGTCAGCTGAGGATGCAGATGAGACAGAGGATCACCTGTGGGGTGGAAGGAGGGCCTCAGTCCAGCCAAGGAGGTTGGCTTCAGCTGCAGTAAAAGAGCCACATTGTCCAGGCAGTGCTAGGTGGGAGCAGTGGCACCTGGAGGGCCGGTAGAGCAGAGTGTCAGCAGAGCAGCTGAAATGAACAAACTGCAGGAGCAAAGCATCTGGAGAGTGAGCATCAGTGGATACAAAAGGCTTCCCAAGGATGGGACTGGAGCATGGCTATGGGTGGGGCCCAAGCATAACCTCAGCAACAACTTCAGAGTAGTGATGGCAGAGCCACAGCAGAGCAACACACAGCAGAGCAGGATGGAGTGAGTATGGGAGTGCAGCAAAACGGGTGAGTTAATGGAATTCAGAGAACCTGGGAGCAGGGACAGCCTTCCTAGAATGGTGGAGAATGCAGGCATTCTGGTTGGCTCCATTATGAGTTGGAGTGCCCAGGAAACGTGTCTCCTGCAACTCCTCAGCTAGTGGCCACCAGACAAGGAGGAATTTAGGCCTTTGCGTCTGCCTAGATTGGGTCCACCAGTGACATAAAAGTTAAATAAAGGGATCCAGATGGACCTGGGTGGGAGGGGAACATCAAGGGTTAAGAACTGGGTGATCCTTTAGATGAAGCCATGGGTAGCATTCTATTTTCCTTCTACATAATGAAGGGCAACCCAGCTCTTGGAAGTCTTTCCAAATGCTATTGCCTGAAAGAGGATCTTTGAATACTTTCAACCACCCCAGTTTTTGACCCTCTGCTAAAAATCATCCACTTGGTTTATGTCTGTGGCTGCTACTTATGTATTGTGCAGTGGTTTTCCTTTCTTGGCATCAAATCTGGGTGTTCTCTCTTATTCTATTATCTAATCTAATCATCTATCCAATCACCACTATTATATATATATAAAAGTGGTATCAGGACTACAGCCATAAGCCATTTTCCACATACAGTTGGAAAAGGGTAGTTTTACTCAAAGTAATGTGTGTCATGTGGTCTGACATATAAACATACACTGCAGATCTGAATCCAGCATCACATTTGTTCTACATCCACTAATTTCACCAGTTACTCCTGATCACAGAATATTTTTACAGAAGCAATGAAATATGAATAAGATACATTTAAGTAGCATTGTCATTGCCTTCCTAAACTCAAGGAAAATTGCAAGAGCAAGAAGTTTACTGTCCAGAAGGTGAAGGCAGCCCATTGGCCATGGTTCCTGTGAGGGAGGGAGCAAATTCCAGATAAGAGCAACAAAGGTAATAATAGGGCTGAAAGACAAGCCAAACAGCAATTGGCTGAAAAAACTGGGTATGTTTAGCCTACAAAAAGATAATGCTAACTCCACTTTAACATTTCTTATGCATGTTGCAAGGCTGCATAGTGCACCAATACAGTCTTGCAACATACATAAGAAATGTTAAAGTGGAGTCCGCATTATGTCTGTTTTCACCCTAAGAGAGGGTGCAGGGGACTGTGACCGGGGTGGGGGGATTTGGGGCAACACTCACACCAAGGCAGTCGCGACCACGGTCTATTCCCAGGGTAAGGGGCACGCGCCCTACAGGAAAAATGCCTGTCAGGATAGTGTGCGGGTCGTAACCTCTAATTAAAGAGAACAGACCCCTATCATCATAGGGCTGAGTGAAACTGGGAAGCTGAGGTACACCCTGGCACTCCTGCACACACACAAGCCAGGTGTCGAGGCGGGGAAGGGACACGGTGAGGTCTTGTGCCAGGGGAGTGGGGATGGGGAACCCCAGCAGGGTAGGGGGGAGAGAGGGCACTCACACTGAGGGGGAGGAAGCAACCCCGGGAAGGGGGGGAGAGCACCCAGGGAACACACACTTAACTTGCACCACAGTCTCTCGCACTTGCAGTCGTCGGGTATCCAGGGGAGGGAAGTCCACGCACACCAAATCCAAAAATGCAAGGTCCACTTCTTCAGCAATGCACACAAGCAACAACAATGGGGGCCGGTCTCTCAGGAATCACCAGCGCCGCTGTCTCGGTGGCGCTGGTTAATATTCTGCAAGCCCCGCCCCTGTGCGTGCTCTCAGACGTTCCGAGTGTTGCAACAGGGGCGGGGGAATCCCCCGAACGCGTGCCGGCGTTGGGGGCGTGGCCAATGGGCACAGCTCAGTCTCTGCAGTCTGCGGGGCCTCCGAGGCTTCCTGCCTCTGCGGCCCCGACGGGGGCAGGGGCCGTTCATCCTGGGGCTTAGTTTGGGCCCGCCGGGGGGGTTTCCCTTGTGAACGCGCTGGTCTACGTGCCAGGGTCCTTACAGGGACATGATAGTAGTTTTCAAACATCTAAAAGAATGCCACAAAGAAGGTGATGAACACTTGTCATGGAACATAGAACAATGTCATGGAACATAGAACAAGAGGTAATGGGATTAATTGAAACAATGTAGATTTTGGTTAGATACTAGGGGAAACCTTCCTAACTGTGAGAACTGTTGGGCAATGGAATAAGTTGCCCAGGGAGGCTGTGGAATCTCTCTCCTTGGATGTTTTCAAACCCCAGCTGTCTATGATGCTTTAGGCAGAGGATACCCTGCCTTGCAGCAGGGGTTGGACTAAATGACCCTTGAGGAACCATAAGACTATGATTCTACAGCAGGCTGGACAAATGCTTGTCCAACAAAGCTGTGTGAAGTACATAAATATATTAGTTAGCGAGACCCCATGAACAGATGGCATGACTCCAATTGGAGTTCTGAACCCAGTTTGGGAAGCTTTGCCATAGGTTTTTAGCAGCTCTTTGATATTCAGTGCTGAGTGATTCAATTGATGGCTTTGAGTTACTCTTAAATAATTCTATAAAAAGCATATTTGAAAGAAAAGAAAAAATAAGCCATATTGCCCAGTTACCTGGGGAGCCAATATGGCCCAGGAGATAGTGTGCTGCACACCAAACTGAGAGTCCTGAGTCTGAACTCTGTTCTCACTGGGTGACCGTGGATTAATTGCTTTCCAGCCTTGACTCCCCAGTTGTAAAATGTTTAGAAGGCCTGTTTGACTGGCTGGTATATTGTGGGCTCAATGGCAGTGGAGTGCCATTAGCGCTCATATTAGCATGAGACTCCTATGACTTTTTCAAGACTATGGAGCTGGATGGTATTGTCTTAAGTTGGCAGGCAATCGGGCTTTTGCTGTGGCGGGCCTTTCGGTGTGGAACTCGCTCCCCCAGATATCCGTCCCCGTTCCTCCCTCCTTACCTTTAAAAAGCACCTGAAAATGTATTTTCTAGGTGCTTTTATCCACTGTTGGTTTCCTTAATTAGCTGTCATCCCTTTTTCTTTCCCCTATTTTAAATTTGTTAATTATTATTTTAAAGTACTTCATTTTAAATTGTTTACATTGTTTTTACTTTATGTAATGCGTGAATAATTCCGAGTGTTATGTAGGTAGGGGGTGCTATAAAAATTAACTTATTAATATTAATTGATTATTGTTCTTATTATCTAGCTTGAAGACCCCTATAATCCCAATACACCTGATAAGTGGGAGTGTCAGTGTATGATACAGCAGTGCAAACAGAGCATCCTAGAATTTAGTGTCTTTACCGGTTGCCATATTTAGCCAGAAAAAGTATTAATTTTGACCAACAATATCTCATCCTTAGTATTATATATGTAATATATAGTATTATGTATAGCTAGCATACATAAAATTAATATGTAATGCTACCTTTGATGAGAATTGGGGATAAAGTATTAGTCGTTTTGAACTTTTACTATATTATTATGCAAAAAGCACATTATTAATGCTATTGAATGTATTAGGACAAAATGAAACTTGAATTTGTGGTTGCTAGTTTGGACAAAGTATCAGAAAGCAGACATACATAATTCCTTGTAATAGATTTTGTCCGCAGGAAAACCCATTCTCTTTCATTTTAAATAGTTTCAGCTCCTGTGTTCCCAGAACACACAGCTCTTTGTATGTTCATAGCCCTGGGATGTATATATACAGCATGCCTTGGAACTCTTATTGGGAGGGAGAAAAAGCTCTGTTAAAATATGTAGCCTTGGGGTTTGTTGCAGAGACAGGTAATATTAAAGGTGTTAACGTTTAATTTAAAATGCAATTACCTCATGGTTACGCACAATAAAAAAAATGAAGAAACAATGAAGAAACTCTTCTGGAGATGTGGAGGCAGAGGCAGTTGGTGCCAATGCTGCTGCCTTCCCCTGGCAAGGGACACTTGTAAAAGGTAGAGAGCGTTAGTGCCAATGTTTCTCTATCCCTTGGTAAGAGAAGGAAGGTGGTTGTCATGTTGGTCCCAATTGTAAGAAATGGAGACTGAGTAGTTTAGGCTATATAGCTGCAGTAGCGGCTCTATGGTTAGGATGTGTGTGCGCTGATGCATTAAAATCATTAAAGTTCTAATCATTACAAAATCGGAACCTGGTAACATTGTGATCCTTGGAGGAAGATGTCAGAATGTGGCCAAATTTGGTGGAAATCTGTTAAAGGATGACAGTTACAGCAGGTTGAAATTCTGAGGAAAAAGCAGAAATCTCAGAGGTTGCAACTTTTTTTTGCTAATGGATGTCTAGTGCAAGGGGCAATATTAATGAGAGAAAAATGTCCTGGAGATTTGAAGTAGGTCTATACTGGGTTCTTGAGAATAGTTTACTAAAGTTTGAAGAGGGAAAGTAAAGTAGTGAGAGGCAAGGTGACCCAGCTGCCAATGATTAGGGGTGTTTTAGACAGACATGGGGAAGCTTGCCCATGGAGTTGCTCTGGCGGTGCACCCCCGCACCCACCCAGGTCCACCTTAGACTACCCAGTGGGTTCCCCGGGTCATGGTCCAGCTGTGTAGTGCCCCCCCCACACACTATAGAGTTGTAGGTGATTACCCAACGCTCTAGGCTGGTGCCTGCAACTCTATGGTGTTGCCAGGGCAATGGCTGGCCGGGAGTGGAGCTGCAGCGTGAGTTCACTGAGCAGATGGACAGCAGCTGTCAGCCCACTCCGCTGGCGGCGCTCCGGGATGTTCTGGAGCACTGCAAGCAGGGCTCATCATCTGCTCTGCTTCAACATCTAGTGGGCCACCTTCAGACAGACTGGCTGGCCTGGAGGTGAAGCAGGCTGGCATGGCTGCCCCTGGAGCTGCCATTTGTCTGTTTACACCCTAAGAGGCAGCGCTGTGAGCTGACTACCTGCTCTGCAAATGTTCCCTTCAGTGCAGCAGACTGTGTGTTAGTTACACAGAGCCACAAAATGGCTCTGTGTAGAGACACCGAGGGAATGGAGATTTGGGGGACATATATTTGATATATTTATATATTTATATTTGTTTTTAAATGTTTTTATACTGTTTTATTGTTGTTAACCGCCCCGAGCTGCATGGCAGGATGGGGCGGTATAGAAATCTAGAAAATAAATAAATAAATAAATAAATAGGCAGGAAGGGGAGAGGTGAGGTCAAAGCACCTCAGTACTAACAGAGTCTGTTAAAGCAAGCACATGTGAGATTTTACAATAGCTTTACTGCTTTCATGACACATGTTAAGGTGGTGATCTAAGCTTCCAATTTCCATATTTTGTGAAGCTCAAGTTTGTTAATCTTTGCCTTAACTATTCCATAATGTGTGTGTGTGTATAATTATAATATATATAATTTTTCATGCCCCACAAGACCCTTCCTCAGACATGTAACAACTCAGAACTATAGACTGTGCAAGTCCAGGACAATTATAAGAAAGCAGTAACTTGGGGAGATCAGTTAACAGAAAAGCATAGGTGTTTCCATGAATTTAAAAACCAAGAAACAATTGATAACCATAAATATAGATCAAGTATAGGGCTGGATCAAAACAACCATTCCATTTTCATGGAAATTTCAGTGAAAATGGAACAATTGTTTGGTAGTTTGACTGGAATTCCAATCAGAAAAGGTTCTAAATTGGACCCCTGGTCGAAATAAATATATATATATATATATATATATATATATATTGCAAAAGGCCATTGTGAATACACAAAATAGCTGCCAGCCATTTTGTGCATGCACATGACCTTTTAAAAAAATAAAATTAAATTTCCATCTAGTCCAATCAGAAATCGGAATGAACGATCTGATTGATCATTTGTTCTGATTTCATTTGGACTGGATGAAACACCTGATTTTGACTGTGATTGGAAGAACCAGGCCAAATTCAGGTTTCAGCCCTAATTGTGCAAGATCTGTGCAAGGACCAACACTTATGGCAGGGGTAGGAAACATCTTTCCAGGTGGAAGAAACTTGCGTATCAAAGAAACTGACTACAAAGTAGGAACGTTAGAAAGGGACTGGGGGAAAGGGGACAGTTTCCACCAAACCCTCACGATGCACGAAGTCCCTCAGGGTAATAATGTGCCCTCAGGATCTTATAGAACACTGTAGGGATGTGCAAACGTGGTTCGGAAGTTCAAAGTTTGGCCTGAACTCGGGGTGTTCGGCCTGTTCGCCAACACCCCAAATCCGAACCGCCCCCCCGCCCGAACTGGCAGAACAAAGTTCAGGTTCCTAACCGTTTGAGTCAGGGCAGGGAGGAACCCGATTTTCCCTCCCCCCTCCAGGCTGTCAGGATGGAAGGGGTGCCGGGGAGCACCTCCCCCCCCACCCTGCCCAGCCTCATAATATTTTTTTTTTTAACTGCCCCACCCCAGGGATCACCCTACCTGGTGTGGCGGCACTCTGGAGTGCTTCAGGCTGCTACTAGACCTTCCGGGTCAAACTGGAAGGCCTAGCAGCAGCCTGAATCACTCCGGAGTGCCGGTGCTGGCGGACCTGCCACCAGACCAGGGGCCAGAGCCCTGGCACAACCAGGTAGGTTGGGACCTGGGTCCGGCAGCAGTGGCGGGTCCAGCGGCAGTGGCACTCCAGAGTGCTGCCGCCAGATCCGCCACCACCAGACCCAAAGCCGAAGCTCCGGAACCACCAGGTAGGGCGATCACTGGGGTGGTTTAAAAAATAAATAAATTACGAGGCTGGGCGGGGGGAGGTGCTCCCCAGTGCTCCTTCCACCAGCGTAGCCTGGAGGGGGGAGAAAAAAACACCACCTCTGCCCGAACCCCAAACGAGCCAAACACTGAAGCCCCCGGTCTTCGCACATCCCTAGAGCTTCTTAATGAAGCAGGCAAGATCATCACAGGGCAGGGATCAGCCGTGCCCGCTTAAGGAGACACAGGACAGAGACACCACACGCTACAGGGCTCAGGGAGTGGAAATGGAATGAGGAGTATAGCAATGGAGGCCCAAGGAATCTGGGGAATGGATGGGATAGGACTTCCTTTCCAGAACAAAGGGTAGGACCCACGGGTGGGAAACAGAGGGGGGGGGAGACGCACTCACCCATGTACAAGCACACCTGCCCCTGCAAAGACACACACACACAAACACTCTCTCTCACACACACAACCGCGAAACCTAACCTCTCCAAATAGCAAGGTTACAAACTCCAAATTTTGCACACAGAGCCAGTCTAGAGCAGCAAGTGCTGATCACTGGCAAGGCAGTTCTCTCTCTGCTGCTTTTTTATGCTGCAGCTAAGGTAGCCTCACTGCCTCACGCAGGCGTTCGGAGCGCCTTGGTTGCCCAGGCAACCCCACAATGCTGCGCATACGCTGAGAAGCTGGGTGTGCCGCCTCTGACAGGGCTGTGGCATCTGAATCCTTGGCCGCCTTCATCTCTACCCTGCCGCCGAGTGTAGCCGGGGCGCTCCCAGCTGCTACGGGCTCCATCCTGCTGTTGCCAGGGCTCCCCACTCTCCTGCCAGTGACGTGGTCTTGCCTCAGGTGGGGCAGACAGCAGGAGCCCCGGGTCCAGCCCCACCCACATCCTCCATGAACCATGACAAGGAATCACAAGTTAATATAAACAGTGGGCTACCAGTTACATATTTCTGTAATGGTTTGAGAAGTTCAGGTCTAAATTGAGTCTATTATTCTTAGTATCCAGTTAAGTTATGAATTTTAGTTCCCAGGCTTGTCCTTTAAAAGGTGTTGTACAGATTTCCTTTCAAGACAAGGACTGAGAGATCAGAAATGGAGTGGTTGCTCCAGAAGTGAACACCCATCATAGAGTCAGTGCTTTTGTCCATGACCCTAACTTTTTTTTTTTTTGAATCATAGATATCGTATCTATGGCACATTTAGTGCACTATATTTTTGGTGTGCAAGTGTAAGTCCCTTGTGTTTTTAATGACTTTACCTGTAGAGTTGGCAATTTCCTGGGGAAAACTAGTTTTAGATAGGACACTGATAAATAAGTTTTTCACAGTAAAATGTGAAAAATAAAATAAAAAACAGACTAATGAAAACTACTGAAAAACATTTAGCAGCTTGGAAATAGTTCTGCAGTAATATGATCAGTTGAACTTGAATGAAAGGAAATAAAAGAGCCTCAGCCTGAACCTTAAGCTTCATACTATTATTGCCATTGCTACCTCAAACAGAAATTAAGCTTCTAAATCTGGAAATGTTGTTAAGCAATGAAATTTAAATTAGCAAACAAAGAAGAGGAATTAGGGTGATTTCAGACGTGATGGGGCAGCTTTGGCCCCGTCACAGAATCACCCTTTTGATTCCCTGCTGGAATCACCCCATCACGGCCAGCAGATGTGCCGGCCGATCCCGGGGCGGGGCTGCCAACGTGCGGCCGCACAGCCCCGCCCCCCCCAGCCACCCACCCTCTGGGAGATTGGCAGGCGCAGCGGCCAATCCAGCCGCTGTGTCCGATTCCGATCCATGGTCTGGGCCACGGTCCGGGATCGGCGCCAGTAACAGACGTTATCGGCCGCTGATTCCGGGCCGTGGTTCAACTAACCACGCTTTCGGCGATGGTCCCCGGACCATCCTCGAAAGCATGGTTATTTTGATTCCCACCGGAGGTTCACTGTGGTGAACATCTGGCAGGCATCAAACAGACGTTATGGGACCATTCCCCACCACAGGGTATTGTCTGTGGTTGAGCGTGATCTCGTAACGTCTGAAAATACCTTTAGACTATCAAGAGATAGAAGGGGCACTCAAAGAATACAAGGTCATTACAGAAAACCTAAACAAATTATTTGCATCAGTCTTCACTTCTCTATATGAGGAGTGGCTCAATAGGCTATTATTATTATTATTAACAAACATTTATATAGCGCCAGCAGTGTACCTGGCACTTTACAAAGTAATAAAATAGACACGGTCCCTGCCCCTAGGGCTTACAATCTGAGAGACAGGAGCTGGGGGAGAGACTTAGGAAGGGGAACAGAGGGAAAGACAAGGGGTCTAACATTCATGAAGATGCGAGGTCTCAAGTGCACGTACTTGGCTTGGTTACAATGAGAATGACAGCAGGCAGGTCCATGTTGCAAGGATAAGGGTAAACCGATCGTAGGCATAGGAATAGTGGCTCAGCAGGATAAAGAGTCAGACAGAGCAGAGCGAAAGAGGTGAGTTTTAAGGAGAGATTTGGGCTCTTCAGTTTAGAATACAGATGTTTGCGGGGGTTAAGGGTGGATATCATAGAATTTTGCAAAAATCATGAGTGGTGTGTGAAAGTAGTAAATAAAAAGCTGTTATTTACCCTCTCTATTAATACTAGGGGTGGGACTTCAGGCAAAAAAATGGATACCGGTTTTACCGGATACTAGTTTCCCAAAAACCGGTTTACCGGATTAGAACCGGTATACCGGTACCGGTATTTTTACATTGATTTCAATGGGGAACTGTCGCCATTGAAATCAATGGGGGGGAAAAAACAATACCTCCCATCTCCCCCTCCCAGGCTGTGCGGGTGGAAGGGGGGACACACACCCCCCACCCTGGATTTAAAAAAAATTTTTTTTACCCGAAGTCGCTGCTAGTACAGGCTCCGGGCCACCGCTGTCCCGACGGCAGCAACCTGGACCCCACACCAGCAGGTACTAGGGTGATCCCTGGGGTGGGGGGTGGTTTAACATCCCCCCACCCAGGGATCACCTACCTTTTGCGCTCCGGGTGGCGGCAGCACGGCGGTCCGGAAGCTTCAGCGCTGGCCTCAGCGCTTTACTAGGCCTTCCGGGGAACTTCCAGGTTTCCCCGGAAGGCCTAGTAAAGTGCTGAAGTCAGCCAGCACTGAAGCCTCCGGACCGCCGTGCTGCAGCCGCCGCCGCCCGGAGCGCAAAAGGTAGGGTGATCCCTGGGGTGGGGGGGTGTTAAACCACCCACCACCCCAGGGATCACCCTAGTACCTGCTGGTGCAGGGTACGGGTCACTGCCGCCGGCACGGCGGCGGCCCATAGCCCGCACCAGCAGGGACTTCGGGTAAAAAAATTTTTTAAAAAAATCCAGGCTGGGCAAGGTGGGTGGGGTGTCCCCCCCCCTTCCACCCGCGCAGCCTGGACAGGGGAGGGAAAGTGGTGTTTTTTCTTTTTTTCTTTTCTTTTACATTGCGGCCATTCATTTAAATGGCTGCAATGTAAAAAAATCTGGCACGGGGAACCGGCACCGTCCCCCAATTACCAGATTAATCCGATACTGCCGGTACAGCAAAATACCGGCAGTATCGGATATCGGGGAAACTGAAATTCCCACCCCTAATTAATACTAGAACAAGGGGACAGTCTATGAAACTGACAACAAATTTAAAACAAGATAAAGAAAGACCTTTTTCACTCAATGTACAATTAACTTGTGGAACCTCTTGCCAGAGGATATTGTGAAGGCCAATAGTGTAACTAGGTTTAAAAAGGATTGGATCAGTTCTTGAAGGACAGGTCCATAAATGGCTATTAGTCAATTTGCTTGTAGAGGTGTGCACCAGGGGCCCATGCCATTTTTTGTTTTTTTAAATCTGTCATTTTCGTTTTCATAAATATCAAATTTTTGTTTGCACTTTCATTTTTGTTTTCCATTGGTTTCAATGGAAAACACATTTTTGGCTGTAACTTTTATGTCTTTCATTATATTTGGCAGGAACTTGCCAGAATCCAATTTTATAAGTAGTTGAATTATATTATTTTGCAAAAATCTTCATATACATTCTTAGCTGTAACTTCTTTGCCTCACAGTCTGGATGTGTAAACTATGTTTCCTGATTACTGGGATGCTATCCCCAAAGTCACAGTTATGTCCCTTCTATGCCCGTCTAAGGGCCGTCCCTGATGGCTGCCTCGAAGCCACTACCAATTGGTCCTGTAAAGCTGGAAGCATGCAGTAATTGATCAGTTAATGTGTCTGTCAGTCTTTTGGGTTGCTCCACATCCTCGCTCCTACAGCCTCCCTCCCCCTGCCATGCCAGGTGCTTGCCTCTGACTGGCATTGCATATGCTGCTCCTTATCTGAATAATAGTCTTCAAAGGGACAACTTCAATTGCTTATACAATTGGGTCCCTTTATCAAATTGTTCTGTAGTTTGGCAGAGATGACAGGGAAGGTATGTGACACATTCCTGCCAAATATTGTGTAAACAGGTGGAATATAAAAATGTTACAGTTGGAAATGTATTTTCAAGTTAATGTATATACTATAAGGGCCCTTTATCCAATATTTCTGGAAATTGGCAGGAGTGTTAAGCTTGTGGAAGGATATAGTACTCCCAGTTTTCATGCAAATTGGATGGAAGATAACAAAGTTGTAGCCATGAATGTGTATGGAGCTTTTCTTAAAATCACAACATTCAATTGCTTCTAAAATTGGTTCCCTTTATCTAAACATTTTGAACACTGGTACACATAGTGCCCTCTTCTGGGGATACAATCTCCCCAAATTTCATCAGAATTGAATACGAATACCAACAGTTATTAGGGATGGGCGAATGCGGTTCGAAAGTTCGGACTGAACTCAACCAGTTCGGTCGACTGAACCGAACTTCCGAACCAAACTCAATTTTCGAACCAAACTGAACCAAATTTCTGAACTCAGCTCTGTTCACCCATCACTAAAAGATAATATTCCATTTAGTTCAATGGGGTTTGAATTTCCAAACTTTGTTTGGAAGTTCGGACCGAACTCGAATAGTTCGGTCGACCGAACCGAACTTCTGAACCAAACCAAATTTCTGAACTGAACCGAACCGAACCAAATTTCTGAACTCGGTTCTGTTCGCTCATCCCTAAAAGTTATAGTCAGAAGTACATTTTTCAGTTTTCCCCCATTATTTAAAAAACAAAGAGTCATTTTCATTTCTAGTTTTATTATTATTTGTCATTTTCGTTATTGTAGTAACAATAATGAAAATGACAATTTTAATTATTGTTATTGTAATAACGAAAATTACATGCACACCCCTATAAATTGCTTGGGAGACATAGGCTGCTTTCTTACATACCTGGAAGGGGAAGAAACTTCTGTGAGGGCAATCACAGCTCTGTTTTCACAAACTTAGCACATGTAGGAATGGGTTATTCTGCTTTTCTCCTGCAAGAACCCCCTTTGATTGCAAGAGCTACATCAGGGGACCCGCTCATGGGCGAGTGTTCTCGGGGGAGAAAAGCAGAAGAGCACATCTCTATGTAGCAAATTCCCGTGAGAATAGAGCTGTGATCACCCTCACAGATGTTTTCTTCCCTTCCAGGTAACATGAGAAAGCAGCCATAATCTCTGACTGTCAGGAGCGGGAAGTAAATAGGAAATTAATTGCTCCATTATAGAAGCACAAGGCTGGAAGGGACCACAAGCATCATATACTCAAGCTCCTGCACCACTGAAGGACCTGCCACACACCAATCATCCGCACAAAGAAATCCCACCAACAGCTGCAAGCAGAGACTGGAACCAACCAGAACACATCGATGCCTGAAATAACAGGAAATAATTTTAGAAAATGAAGGCTCCAGATGACCTGTTACGTGCTTCTCTTAAACAACCAAAGGTGTATGGCACTTGTGTTATTCTGGTTGCTTAATGCTTCAAGCCTAGAGCTCTGCATTGTTGCTGTTTTTCCATATAAACTAACATTTGACCTTGGGTACAACCACATGAGTTGCAGAGGGCCTGATCCCCATGTGGCTCTGTGGCAGGCAAGCACAGCTTTCAGATTGTGTGGCCAGCATTGGGAGCAGGGCAGATGGTTGCTCCCCGCCCCCGGGAAGCTGGGCAGGTAGGCCACTGTCGTACCTCCTGCCAAGGCGAGGGGTGGGCTGAGGTGCAGTTCACATAAGTGGGCACCCGGCCCTGCCTCCCTCCCCTGGCTCAACCCCAGTCGAGACGTGGCTGCATGGGACTGGAGTGAGCAGCTGCTGCTCAAAGTTCCACAGCCAACCTCAGTGTGGCAGGGTAGATGGTGACACAGCAGATGAGCATTTGGGTAAGACTGCTACGCACTGCATCCTCTGCCTTTCCCCATGGATGCAGTTAATAACAGTCACCTGCTCACCCTGCCATGCGGTGGGGGAAAGATCTGGCAGACGCCAGACACACAATGTAGAGCATCGTATGTTAAGGCTGTCCGTAGTGGGGTAAGGCTGCCCAGGGCACCCTAGGTATCTTGTGTGGCTGCACCCTTTGGCGTATAAAATAAAACAGCAATATTCTATATAAATTCCTTGAACAAAAGTAATAAAATGCCAAAACAAAATGTATATGCGCAGTATATGGACATTCAAAAGTTAAGTATTAAATAGCATATGTCGGCCAGAAGATCTCTAACTATGGCTAGGATGAATATTCTTCCATCTGCACTATCTGAGGGGCGGCTCCAAGGTATTCCTTTTGCCAACCGGCTTTGCAGTTGCTTGCTAGCCTGTGTGGATACCATAGACCATATTATTTTAGAATGGGAGTGCTATTTGGAAGCCCGCGAGAAGCGGAGAGCCCCATTACTAGAAGAATTTCCAGGCAGGTTTAAGCACTAGTTTGGTGGCACTTCTATTGACTAGCAATGACAAAGAGAATACTAAGAGGGTGGCAAAGTTTCTGCTTAATGTCATCAATTCTAAGAGAACTAGATAGGGCTACAGATCTTTTTCTTTTATTCTTTTTGTGGGGGAGTCTTTGAAATAAAATAGGACCCCTTAGGGGGATAAGGGTAGTGGGATTACTACTGCATTATTCCTTACTACCCTGTATTAGATTAGATTAGATTATTATTTATTATAGCATAGCTTTCGCCATATACAACATACAAAATGCATAAATAAGTATATAAACAACAAGTAAAATAATAAAATAATAAATAAATAACATGTCATTATCATGTACAACCTAGCAAAGTATTGTTAGCCTAATCAATGTCTAAGGCATTGATATGATAAACAAAATATCCTCTATCCGCCCATATCCCCATGTCTGACGACCACCAACAGTCAAACAACTAATACTCCGTCCTCACATTTTAAGTCAATTGACCTCCAATGTGAACCCTCTTTTTAGAGGCCAACAAAACAAAAGTTGCCAAGGCTATTATGACCTCCCTCTGCGTTGACTTAAGAAGATTGACATAGCAGCCCTCTGAATCAAATGTTTTATCCCGAAGTAAATATGGGGCTAGCCATACCGACCTTAGAGAGGAGTAATGAGGGCATTCCAGTAAAAAGTGTTGAGCTGTTTCAACTACATTTTTAGAGCAGCTACATAATCTTTGAGGGAGTGGAATCCGCTTACATCTTCCCGCCACCACAGCCGTCTCAACGAGTTGCAGCCGTAGAAGAGTATACGTCCTACGTAGTTTAGAATTTGACAATATGTCCAAATATAGTTCTTGATTATTGGATAACGTTCTTGCACCCCTGCTATTTAGCCTCTTTCTCTTTGACTTACCACTTTTTATCCAATCTGAAGAAATCCATGCCCCTAGGATTGGTAAGGGTTTGTTGGGTTTTCTTCAGTTTGCAGATGACATTGTTCTGCTGTTCCAAACAGAGATTGGAATTAAGAGGGCTGTTGATCGACTGTATGATTATTGTCAGGTTAATGGATTGAAACTCAATGCATCCAAGACAAAAATTCTGGTGGTGGGCAGGAGGAAAGTTCCTTCTAGTTGGAAAGTGAGAGCTGGTAATATTGGCCTATTAACATCTTCGATCTACCCTGTATTAATGGGTTTTTTTTAATGGTTTCTTTGGTTTTAATATGACTGATTTATGTTTTGTATGTTTTTGCAATGACTTATGTTATGCAATAAATCAATTTATTATAAATAGCATATGTCAGTGTTACCCACAGACTTTACTTTTTTATTTGTATAACCATAAATTAATAGCTGAGTCTACGCCTTAGATAATAACAATTTGAAAATGTAACTAAAACTTAATTATGTGTAGTCCATTGCAATCTTCTGTGAATTAATGAACCAGTTTTGATAATAGAAAGAATTAATGCCTTAAACTAGGATTAATTAGTGTTTCCCAAGGTGGGAAAGACTAGTTTTCCCCAGGGCAGTAAAAACAGGTTTTCACCTGGTGCGGTATTTACCTACTCCTGGTAAATACCACACCAACCCTGTTTCCTTAGATGGTGTTCAGTATATGGAAAAAATGTGTTAGAGAGTTTTACACCTGCTGTTCTGGGTCTTGTTCCTGTTATGGTTGGGATGCCCTGGGTAGAACTACAGAGTTGGAAGGAACCTCAAGGGTCACCTACTCCAAACATTGCTTGGATGCAGGATGATTACAGCTACACCATCCCTGACAGATGCTGTCCGGCCTCTCTCTGACAATTTCTAGTGATCGAGAGTCTACAACTTCCTTAGCCCCCATTATTGATGGGGTTTGCCCTCCGTTGGTCTCCCAGGTGCGGAGTCTGGGGGTGCTCCTTGATTTGCAACTCCTCTTGGATGTTCAGGTGGATGCTGTGGCAAGGAGTGCTTTTCACCAATTACATCTGGTGTGACGGCTTCGGCCATATCTCTCTGACTCTGACCTGGCCACTATCATCCATGCGTTCATCACCTGTAGGCAGGACTATTGTAATGCGCTCTACGTGGGGCTACCCATGGTGACGGTTTGGAGACTGCAGCTGGTGCAGAATGCGGCAGTCCACCTCTTGGTGGGATTGGGCCGCCGGGAGCATATTACACCAGTTCTCCGATCTCTACACTGGCTCCCTGTAGTCTTCTGGACACAATTCAAGATGTTGGTGTTCGGAATAAAGCCCTGAACGGCCTAGGCCCTACCTATCTGCAGAACTGCCTCCCCCATCAGATCCTAGATCAGCCCCTACAGCCATCCGGGGTGCCCTACTCAAGGTCCCCTCAGTGTTCGGGGGGGGGCCACGATGGAGAGGGTGTTCTTGGTGGCCGCACCGTGGCTGTGAAACTCCCTTCTGGTGGAGGTCCTATTGGCCCTGGATCTCCCTTCTTTTCAGTGTAGCTGTAAGACCTGGCTGTTCCACTTGGCGTTTGGCGGGGGAGATGGGTGAAGAGTGTGGGGAATGGGTAACGGGGGAGGAGAGTTTTTTAAAATTCTCCTTGCTATGAGTTGTTTTATGTGTTTTAAGGTTTTATTGTTATTTGCTATTGTAAGCTGCCTCGAGCTGCTGTGTCAGAAGGGGCGGGGTTTCAAGATTTTATAAATAAATAAAATAAATAAATTTTCACATGGACGCCCCCCCCCTCGCACACATGTGCGGGTGAGGTGCCCATACAAATGCCATGGTGGGTGCGGGAGGGGGATGGGTGGGCGCCTGTGGGAACACCGCAGGTGGTGGGGGTGCATGCACACTCCTGCACTCCACCCATCACCCGTGCATGGAGCAACAGGCGCCAATTCCAGTTGCTCTGTGGGTGGAGATGGGTGTGTGTCTGTGGGAATGGCCACATACCCACCTCCACCTACCGCCGGGGCACACCCATCCACTCACCCACTGCGGTCCGTGTGAAAATATTTATTTATTTATTTATTTATCAAATTTATATCCCGCCCCCTCCTGCAATGCAGCTTAGGCCTGCAAAGGGCCTAAGAAAGCCTAGGTTGTCTGTCCAGGTAATAAAAATATCATCAGTGGACCTGAGAGATACAAACAAGATTTGGTGGTGCATCTTTCTAGCTTCCGTAAGGTGGACCATTAAAAGGCTGACATATTTGGGGGTGACGGAAGGGGGAATTTCATGCCCATAGCAGTTTTTGTGATTTGTACATAGTGTTTTCTTATTGAATGTGAATTGTTGGTGTGTGCTTGTGTATAAGTGTGTGTGTAAGGATGAAATGGATGAGTTTTGTAATCTGCTTGGGATAGATATCTGAGAATTCTCCATTGTCCTGGAGGTATCTTGTGTATGGTGATGCCATGTTGCAATGGCATCAGAGTGAGAAATATTGGTGTACAGTGAAGTAACATTCATGGTTGCCAGGATGGTGTTGGGAGAGGTTTCCTATGTTATGAAGTTTCAAGAATAAGTCAATGGTAACTTGGATGAAATTGGCCCTTCATGTGGCAAGCAGTTTGATAATGGCTTCTATGGTAGTTGTTTGGTGAGTGTGCCGTGGACAGATATGATGGGTCTGCCTGGAATCCTCTGTTTGGGTATTTTGGGAAGCATGTAGAACAGGCGTGGGAAACCTCTAGGCCTTGAGCCACTTTTGTCCAACCAGCCCAGCCCAGCCCAGCCCGTCTCCCACCCTGCTCCCATTCAATGCAACCTGCCTTCTTCAATGGCTTTTAGGTGGGCTGGATTGAAGGGAAAAATGAGGAAATGTGGTGTAGCTGGGCAGAAGTGACCCATGCAGCAGGAGGGCAGGGAGTGGAGGATCCATGGGGTGGAGCAATGAGAGACAAGGGAGTGGGCTGGTGAGCACTCCTGAGGATTCTGTTGGTGGTGGATGGGGCAATAAACATTGCTAGCCCTGCCCACTTGCTTCCTGTCTTGTGGCATTCCTGATAAAACCCATGGCACACTGTGGTCTGCATCTGGCCCAGTCTAGCCCACCACCCCCTGGCCTCCTGTTGAGTAGTCATCCCACCCTCAGCTCCTGTGGCAGAGGGACCTGCACTGCCCCCACTCTGGGAGGAGGAAGGGGGAAGGACTTGCTCTGCCACTCCTGCAAGAGCCCTTAGGCCACATTCTGATGAACAGTTAATTCAATATAGTTGGGCCTTCTGGTTTACTTCTGAAGTGTTCACGGCTTCACGTGAACAGATCACTAAACCAAAGGTATTCTGGAGTAGAAAGAGAAGTATGTACTTTTCCAGGAGTATATACTCGCCTTTGGTTTTTGTTTAAAAGGAATTGTTCCTGTGAGAGAGTTGTGGTCTCTGCTCAGTGATTGTTATGTCTCAGCTAGGGAAGAAATTGAGGCAGTACTACTTCGGTTTACGCTATTTGTCTGAATGCCACTAAAGGGGGAAAAGTTACTTCGATTTAATTAAATCAAAGGAGTTTGGTTTATGCTGTCTGAACCCTACTGAAGTGTAGTTACTTTGTTTAATTAAATTGATCTAGTTACTTTGGTTTTCCTCTGTTCATTGGAATGTGGCCATACTGGAGGTGAGCCAGGGGAGAGGAAAAAGGACAGGGAATCTCCTGCCCTGGAGGAGGGAGGGAGGCCAGAAGGGGTGAAGGGAGTATGTGGCCCATGGAACATTTTCAAAATGCCAGTGTGGCTTGTGGGCTTCAGAAGGTTCCCCAATCCTGATATAGAAAGTCCCTGGGATGGGTGTTGAGGTTATAGAATTCCTAGATTTTTCTGGAGCTCTTTGATGTTGCCTTCGAGTTTCCCGGGAAAGAATACCGATTGCACTTAGAAAATGGGGGAGTTACATCGGGGATGTGTTTGGTCCTTGCTGCCCCGTGAGCACAGCTAGGAAGAACTGGCCGGAGCGGATGAGGCGAGGGCATTATGGGCGCAAGTTCGCTCAGCAGCACCCATTTACTTTAATGTCTAGAGGTTTACGCCGTAAATCCAGCTGGTGTATGTACGAGGATCTGGGCCCGGGGACGCATGGGCTCTGCCAGTCGGGGTGCAGCACTCCATTGGTAGTCTCGCCGCGTCTGCCTCCCCGGGCTCTGCTACTTGCGGGCGGAGCAGTGCCCTCCGGTGAGTAGCAGATATGGCTGTCCCTGCCGTGTAGTCCCTTTAGGCCGGGCAGCTGGCTGCCAGGGGAAACTCTGGCTGCAGGGCAGCGGGGGAGAGCGGTGTGCATGCAGGGAGTGTGCGATGCGAGCTGCAATCAGTGCAGGGCGCACCCAGAGCTGCTGCGAGCTTGCACCAGGGCGGCGGCGGCGGCGGCGGCAGCGGCAGCAGCAGCAGCTCGTACGGCACAACAAGCCCTCATGGAAAGTTGGCCCCGGCTCCCCGCCCGCCGGGTGAGAGGCGCGGCGGCCCATTGGCCCGGCGGCCCGGAGGGGGTGGGGAGGAGGAGGCGGGTCCCAGCTGCGCTACTGGAGGCAGTTCCAGTAAGTGCGCTCCAGCCACGGGAGCCGGGCACTCGTAGTAGCGCTGCACGCGGAGAAGCCGAGCCTAGCCGCTCGGGAGTAG
This sequence comes from Sphenodon punctatus, assembly GCA_003113815.1. Taxonomy (NCBI): domain Eukaryota; kingdom Metazoa; phylum Chordata; class Lepidosauria; order Sphenodontia; family Sphenodontidae; genus Sphenodon; species Sphenodon punctatus. The sequence goes on along the minus strand of QEPC01012613.1, from coordinate 185,101 downwards.
GCGCAGTCCCGCACCCAGCCATGGCCGAGGCGCCGCCGCTAGTGGAGACCGACCCGGACTTTGAGCCGCTGCCCCGGCCGCGCTCCTGCACCTGGCCGCTGCCCAGACCGGAGCTGAGCGCATCCAGCCCGGCCTCGTCCTGCGCGGGGAAGCCTGATCCCGCCGCCGCCTCGTCGTCCTCTTCGGGCGCCGATTTTCTGAGCCTGCTAGAGGAGAGCGAGGGCTTCGAGCCGCCTCCGGGCGCTGGGGAAGCGGCTGCTCCGCGCTGCCTCTGCGGGGACTTCCAGTGCCAGGACCCTGCCTGCTGCCTCCAGCCGCCCGGGCCGCCGCTCCAGCAGCAGCAGCAGCCGGTCCCCGCCCTGCCTACGGGGCCGCTCCCCGGGCAGCCCCGCAAAAGCAGCTCGTCGCGCCGCAACGCCTGGGGCAACCTGTCCTACGCGGACCTGATCAGCCAGGCCATCGAGAGCGCCCCCGAGAAGCGGCTCACGCTTTCCCAGATCTACGAGTGGATGGTCAAGAGCGTCCCCTACTTCAAGGACAAGGGCGACAGCAACAGCTCCGCCGGCTGGAAGGTGAGCCAGGCGGCCCCGCCGGCCGGGAAATGGGAGCAGGGACTGCCCGGGAGGCGGTGATTGCAGCGCCCGGACACGGGGGCGGGGAGGGGGGAGCGCTGGCAGGACGGACCCTGGGAGGAACGGGGCAGGAGCTGCTCTAGGCAGACGCCGCAGTGATTACAGCGCCCGGCCACTGGAGGAGCCGGGGGAGGGGCGGGATTGCAGCGCCCGGCCACTGGGGGGCGCTGGCGGGACACAGGGTAGGGCCGAGTTAAACTCGGGGCAGCTATAGCTTGGCGGCGCTTGGTTGCTCCAGCTGCGGTCTCTGGGGTGTGCCCCGCTGGGGGAAGAGGAGGCTGGGGATGTACTCATTGTGGGGGTCTCCCCTCAAAACGGCAGCCTGTAAAGCCCCTGTAGTAAACTCGCTCCGGAGTGCCATGCTGGTGCCAAGGGGCAGCCGAAGCTGCGGACGCCTCAAGAGGCGTCTACTTCGGTAGCCGATGTGGGATGAGTTGAGGCAAGGGTGAGAGGAGAGCGGGCAGGGCACTCGGCATCGGGCTGGATTGTGCCGGGTTGCGGGGCCAGAGTTCCAGGGTGTATGTGTGTGTACACGCCTGTGGCTGGGTACAGTGACACTTCAAAGGCTGTTGCCTGCTTGCCTGCCTACTTACCTCCGGTCGGGAGACGCAACCCAGTGCCCTCCACCTGCTCTTTGAGACCATTCCCTGCCAGGTCCTCTCCCACCACCGGACTTGAGTTACAGAATAATCTTAGCTTAGGGAGCCTTGGAGCCGCCTTGCTGCAGATAATACTAGCCTCAGCTAAGCTATTGCGGGTCTGAGAGAGCTATAAAAATCACCTTTGCATCCCGTTGTTAATTATTACGTGCGGAAGAATGATGGGTGTTTCACATAAGCAACTAGGCAAGGACTTTACAATCTAAATTTAGACATAACGTAGGGGTCGTAAACCAAAATGGGGGCAGGGTAAAGGAGGATAAGGGTTACAATAGCATTGCGTGTTGACTCAGTGCACCAGATACAGGACTTTATGGTTTTGTTTAAGTTAGTTTCGCCTTTCCAATTAATGGGGCACTGTTTCCTTCTGAATGTAGCTTGTGTTTGGGGGCAGCAGGAGGGCAAGTGACCTGTTGATCATGGGATTTGTTGCTTTGCTTTGTGCAAAAAGCGGTGAGATGCTAGCTCTGTCTTCAGCCTGGAGACTGGGGTGGGGATTGTAGTCCCAGCAGCAGGGAATCTTGTTCTCTGGGATACGAAACAGTGGACACAGGCTGTCTGGCTCAATTTGTCACAGCTTTATACAGTGGATTTGTAAGCTGCCACGTGTTAAATATGAAATCCTCTCTCAAAATTGCCCGGCGAGAAGTGTGCTAAAATTATATGCAAGGACTGAATTTTCTGTGTCAAATCTTTATGTTCAGTGGGAAGAATTTGATAGGTATAAGACAGTGTCCCATATGCTTAATCAGAGGGTAGTTCTCCTCTAGTTATAAGTTGAAGCTGCTCCCTGATCAGCCTTTCCCTCCCCCACCCCCTTTAGGCTACAAAGCGGTAAATTGGGTTACAAAAGACTGATGAAGAACCCTGTGAGGTCCGAAAGCTTTCATACCTCTACCAACTCGCTTTCTCTACAAAAGACTGCTTGTCATACTGCCCTCTTAGCTATTAATTTAATGCAGTCCCTTGACCCAGAATGTGACAGTACTTGTGCAGTTAACTTTGCTATCCAGCATGTTTTCTGTACTTATTTTGATACCAAGGGAATGTAAATGTTTGCATTATAAGCAAATAGTTAAGAAGTCTGGGATCAAGCAGTTCTCTGCAATATTCCTTTGCTTGCCTTTTGGGGCTGGGTTGGTTTTAAAAAGCAAGATGTTTTACACTGCATTTGCTTTCTGGGGCAGACTTGTCCGGTTGTAAACATCTGTTTACATTAGAAATGCTACCTTGTTTTTGTTGAATGTGGAGCTTTTGATACCATAGTCCTTTAAAAGCTTAGTCTAGTATGTTTGCCAGATAAAGTGAGGATGAATTTCTTGATAACTTTTGAAACCATCAAGCTACTGAAAAATGTGTGTTAATTTTTGAGTTTTAATTTATAGTGCAGACTACGTACTGTGTCTGACCATTCAGTTAGAATGCAACTGTGAAATTTCTCCGTCGGTCCCATTTGTACCCAGTGTTCATGTCCAGAATAGTACCAAACTAGTAGGCAAACCAAATATCCGGGGTACAGGACTGCCTGCTCAGAAAGAGTGGCTGTGATTTTTGAACTTAGTGATATTTTGCATACATACTCCCCAAATGGTTTTGAGTTGCCTGTGTGCTCATGTCACAACTCCCTCACCTTACAACACAACCGGTTCCTGCTCTTGTTCTGTATTCCTGTCGGCATCTGCCCTCTCCTGGACAGCGGGACAGGCTTCTGGTATCTTGGCTGGACTCTGTTCCCTACTGCCAGCAGATCCTGTTTTGGATATGCTGTTCAGGCTCTATGGTGGTCCCAGGCTAGGGTAGGTGGAGGTTTCTGTACTGAGTGTGTCTGACAAGAGTGAGAGGGGTGGGTGAATGGGGGTGTTGAGACAAGTGTCTCCCTCCCATCACCCACCCATCATGCATGTTGCAGGGCTGCATAGGGTGCCAGTGCAGCTCTGCAACATGCATGATGAGTGGGGAGGTGCTTGTCCCAAAACACCCTTTGTTGCGCTCTCCTGATCAATCTCCACTCTGAAAGCACCTGAAAGCTTTTGACTTGTCAGCTGTGATGGGCCCAGCTGCACATATTTTTGAAATTTTGCAGATTAGGGATTGAAGTTATTACTTTAAATTAGGGTTACCATGTAATTTTTTCTTATTTTTTTAACAAGCTGGGAGAAAATAGCTAATGCTATAGTTGGTTTAATACATGCTACTGTATGCAACCCCCGCGGTTTGAGTGTTTGTCTTTATTCATTCAAGTGTTACTTAATTTCCCTAGGACTTTGACTAATAGGAAAGCAGTGTTTAATGTGTCTTGGGTCTAAAAATTAGTCACAGACTGTCATTGAAGGATTTGAGCGGGTACGCTTCTAGACACCAGTGTTTATCTAATGATCAGTGACTTTTAAAAATATGTGTATATATAGCTGCTTTCTAAACAGTTTAGTGTGAAAAAATAGTTATCATTTATATACCACTTTCAGCATTCAAACTGCTTTACAAGCCTTATTTAGTTCACTCTCCTAATGACCCTGTGAGGTAGGTCATCCTTATTGTTCCCATTTTTACAGCTACGGAACTTAAGCTGAGAGACTTGACCCACGACCATTAAGCGAGTGCATGGCTAAAACGGGATTGAACCCTGGTTTTCCCAAGGTTTAAATCCACCACGTTATCTGCTAGACCACACTGGCCCTCTTTCGAAAGTAACTTCTTAACATCACTTTCACGACCATATGCAATGAGAGGGCCACTTAATACATGTGTGTGAGCGTCTTATGACTGATGTATACTTTAACAATAGCCAGATCTCTTATGCTGGCTTTTCTTCAGAAATGTGTGTTGAGTGTGATATGGAAAGGGGATTTTCACATTGGGTACAGCCACATTACATGTGGGCTGCACCTTCAACTGTTGCATGCAGCCATGTCTCTGGTGGTGGCTGGGTCGGGGGAGGGAGGTAGGCAGGGCGGCAGGCAGGGCTGGGCACCTATTCATGGCTGGCGCCACGGCCCCACCTTGGCTGTGCGAGCCGCCCAGCTGTATCATGCGAGCAAAGGGAGCGATCTTATGCCCTGCTTCCCAAGCGTGGAAGCAGCACATGCCTGCCACAGGGCCCTCTGGCTCGTGTGGCTTCACCCGTAAGTGTTCTGCCAGAAACAGATGTCTGATAACTTGAGTGTTGTTCAAGTAGTGCTGAATAGCAACTTTAGTTGGTTTTTTGTTGATGTCATTTGAACGAGAGTCCATGACTAATTTAAAGGTTTTTGTTACCAAATCAATGTACTAAATAACAATTTAAATGACTCCTTAATGTTTGCTGTATTTTGTCTCCCTGGACATAAGTTGCGTTTCCCTAAAAGCACGGTAGGATAATAGGAAAATTGTTAAATGCTTATACCATGAATAGGACCTTTTCCCTTCCAGGGGCAGCTTCAAAAAGTAGTATAAGCTCCGAAGGCTACATAGAAGTTGGAGGGGGGGTGGGCGGGATGTTTAAGAAGTGCATTAACAAATCTATGCCATGTATGCATGCCCTCATCTCTGTTTCAGTGGTTGCAGGTAGGAACTGCATCCAGGGGCCAGATCCAGGAACTGGAAGAGAACCAGATAAAAAGTAGCTATGGGCCACAACCCCCAGGCATGAGGTTCCCCAACCCTGTTTTATATCCTTGTAATCCCTGAAGATTTACCTGGGATTGAGTACAGTCTTCTATTAACCCTGTTCTTCAGGTTTAGGTATAGGCCTTTTTGAACTGAAAATCTTGGTTCAGCTTCAACCGTGGACTTGCTCTTGTTCCGTTGTAATATGTTCATGGTAGACATCCTTGTAACTGATTTTATAGGTGAGCTGACTGAACGCTAAGAGTTTAAGTCAATTGTCCTGCTCCCTACTCTTATTTTTATTTTTATTTATGTGTCTTAACCCTGTTTTTAAATTGTGTGCTGTTCTTTAAAAAAAATATTTTATTCAGTTGTTTTTATTGAATTGTATGTCGCCCCAAGATGCCGTAGGCATATGGGGCGACTAAGAAATGCTTAAAATAAATAAATATAATAAGTGGCTCAGCATTGTATTATTTTACTACTGTTTTGGAATTGGGAAACTTTGTCACAAGGATTACATCTTAAATTTCAGTCAGCTGTGGGCACTGAAAAATAATGGGTGTTTTTAGACACACATTTTCTCCTGAATGTTTGCTGTAACATCCTGAACTCTCTGTGTGTCTAAATTACTCATCCAGATCTTAAACAGCATGAAACTTCTCCCAGAACTTTTGTGTGTAAAAGGTTCTCCTGGTAAACTGCTTTGCTCCAGGCAGCTGTGGTCACTTGGTTTCCATGGCAGCCTGTCACGTTTACAGCTGCGGCTACTTTAGGCTGCCTCAGGGCAGTGTTTGTGTGAAGAAAACATCCAGGAACTGCCTCAGGACTGTGTGTGTGTGAAAGAAAGAAAGAAATGAATCCGGAACTTACTTGTAAACCCAAAAGATTGAAACATCCGGAACTTTAACGTGTGTCTATAAATGCCCAGTGTTACTTGTAATGTCAAATGTAGGCTTAACTAGTAAACTTCAGCCATCTAATTTTACAGTGAGTTTTGAGTAAAGGCTGCTGTTGCCTTCTGGCCAGTAATAAAAATGTTGCTTCTCTTGTTTGAATAGCATATACATTAATTTAGGTTTTTTTTAAAGAACAAAAACCCTGCATGTGCTCATAATTAGAATTTATCTAAAAATAAAATTATAAACCTAATCTGCTTACTGTCAAGAAGTGCTTGTAATTCGAAAAGAAACACAAAATCAGGTATTTAATGAATACAGGTTTGATGTCCAGCACACTAAGCTTAGGCATGTTTTTGTACTAGCAGCTGGTTACTTGAAAAATGCAGTAAGTCTCTTCCATCCCTAATTCTATAGGGTGGTTTTAGAATTGCCAAATAAAACTTGTTCTTTTGCGGTTCCCTTTTTCGTTTAGGCAGAAAATAGTCTGGCTTATTTTCAGTTTGCGATAGATAAATATAATGCTTGGATGGCCAATAAATACCTTTGTTAAAAATTCATCTCTGTTTTGTGAATGAAATTAATGTTAACCCAGAAAGAGAGACTTAAAGGTGAACACATGCGGAGATCAACTGCACGCTACCATATTAAACCATTTTTAGCACGTCATAAGTGTGAAAAGCATTTTATTGTCCTTCCTGGTTAATCCCTGCCAACATTCCCATGAGGCAGAAACGTCAGGATTACTATTCCCACTTTTCAGAGGGGAAAATAAGTGACCTCCTTCTAGAGACCATTTGGTCAGTGGCTGAGCTTGCACTTGAACCTGGGTTTCTCAGCTCCCAAGTCCAGTGCTGTGTTAACTGGACAACATTAAGTTTACTGAAGAGGGAAAATATGTTCAGTTTTAATTACAGTGTGTGCAGTTTGTTTTAAGAATTTTTAGGCTAACATGTAAACTGTGCTAAGTATGCCCTCAAGTCTGCAGGTGATTTCTCTGCATAGAATGATCAATGAAACAAGCCGCAAAGGAAGAATATAAGCCTGTTGCAACATTGCATGCTAACATGCTCCGATCTTCCTGTTTGAATTGTGGAAAGACTGAGATTTGTTGTAGAGATAGCAAGGACTAAAATTTGTGTGTGTTGGGTAGAAGAACAATGAGTTGACAGTGCTCCCGTCAAATAATTTTCTTCCCGGTTTTTCAGTTAAGACTAAAAGGTGGAAATGGAGACCATGAGTCTGTGGCCTCAATACCCTTGGAAATATTAATAATATTTTTTTAAAAAAACTAAGCACCATATGTAAAAACATGTGATGCACACAATTATATGCTGTTGGCTGATACCAAGTCACTAGTGGGATTTATTAAAAAAAACCAAAACTTTGGAATGTACTCCACTCTAGTGTTCAGGTTTTTGAAGAACAAGATACATTCAGAATAGAGGCATAGGTAGGTGGGAATGGGCCCTGATGTAGAAGATGCCCTCTGCTTGAGTGTGCATATGCATTCTACATGAACAGCACTGCGTTTGACTAGTAGCGCTATAGAAATGAAGAGGGGGAGGAGGAGGAGTGCATGCACGTGGGCCCAGTGTGGCTACACCTATTACAGCTATGCCCCTGATTCAAAGCTGTAACCACCAAAACAGTTGACTCCACTTACCCAGGACACTGATAAATGAGAGAGCTGTTTAAATTGGACAGAACTCTGAGAATGATTCTTCCCAATGATGTAATTGTGACTAAGGTTGTCTCTCCTTTAATTGAGACAGCCACTTGTTCAGGCTACTCCTACATCTAAAGTGAGGCTTCTGCTATATTTACAAATTCTTACATTAACTCTGTGAACTGAGAACTTTTGAACAAAAGAGTGTGTTAACTTTTGATGGCTTCCAGTGTAAATTGGATCTATTTTAGTTTTGTGGAGAATAGTGGGATCACTAGCTGAGCCCTGTGACTTTTGGCTTAGTGAAGGCTTGATCACCTAACTTTACCTGTTGTCCTGCCTGAAGGAATGAGGACGGGTGAGAACTACTTACAAAAGTATAAGTGGAAGCCTGTGCCTGGTGGGCGTAAAGCTAGAGCAGATGATGAGTTGAACGTTAGTCACAGGGAATATTTGTAGTGGCCACGAACTAACATCACAGAATAAGTCTCTGTATAAAGAAAACTCTAGGGGGTGGTGCCTTGATTCAAAACCCACAAATGTGTGATTTTTAAATGCTTGAAGTCTTTGGGAAATAGAGTGCAGAATTTTACAGAATCTTTGTTCAATGACTAGCTGAAATCAGAAATATGGCACATGTTGAAATATGCATGAGGCTTTGGCAAACACACAGCTCTTCCTATGTGGAAGGTAACTAACATAAGTAGGGGAAGAGCACCAAAAATGACCGTACGGGATTACTGTGTGTGCTGCCAATTTAGGCAATCCAAGAAATGTAGGTTTCCTGCTCTGTCTCCCCGAGAGAAAGAGAAAGCAACACTTTGTTAGTTAATTAATGGGTTGATTATAGCATGTATTACTTTGTATATTTTTCAATTTTTTAGAGACCCTGACAACTTAAATCGTATTGTAAATAAACACATTTCCTTGCCTTACCTCTTTTCATCAGAACATGCCCTAAACGAAGTAAATAATTCAGCTTAATTAAATGGAAGTAACACCTCCACTTTGGTAGCATTCAGACGAACAGTGTAAATGGAAGTACTTCTTCAGCAATCTCTCCCCCTTCCGCCCCCCCCATCCCAGCTGAAACGTAATGATTGCCACTCTTGCACAGATAAGTGTTTTTATATTAATAGTTACTTCCAAATACAAACCTAAGGGACCTACATACTCATGATCTCTTCAGAAGTAATGCATCTTTTCCTATTCCTGAATAATGTTTGTTTAGTACTCTGTTCATGGTGAATGCTTCAGGCGCATGACCTCAAGAAGCCAATAACACCTCTGATTGTTTTAAACTAAATGGACTTTGAATAAGTAACAGATACTGAATAGACAGCTGCCGGACACTGAAGCCGGTACAAGGAGGTGTGGAAATCAGAACAGCTATTGTGCAGCTATACTTGATCTGGGATTGGAAGGGCAACCTGAGAACTGCATTGGCTACCTGTGGAGGGACAGACTAAGCTTAAGATTGGGCTGCCAGTTTTCAGGGCCTTGGATGGTTTAAGCCCTGGCTATATTCAAGACGTACTTCTGGAGTCTCACACTGCTGGAGTCTTGCACTGATGGGTATCATCGCTCAGGAATCACCCTCTTTTTTGGGGTTCTGCCATTGCACCTTAAGTCAGCGGGTGATCAGGCTTTTGCTGTGGCGGGCCTCTCGTTGTGGAACTCCCTCCCTCCAGATGTGCGTCTCAGTTCCTCCCTTCGTACCTTTTGAAAAAGCACCTGAAAACATTTATTTTCTAGGTACTTTTAGGATCCACTGCTGGTTCCCTTAATTGTACTCTGTCCTCCCTTTTTCCTTTCCCCTATTTTAAAGTATTTTATTACTGTTTTAAATTGTCTTGAATTGTTTTAAATTGTGTTATACTTTTTATAGTGTGTTTATATTCTGTAAAGCGCTCTTGAGTGCCATGGAAAATTATTATCCAGTGCCGCCATAGTTTTTGGTGAGACAATCCAGACAGCCTTCTGAACACCTGTGGATAGTAACTTTCAGTCACTTATTATGTGCAGGGTTCAAACGAATGACGGAAGTGAGAGGCTGCATATGGGGAGGTTTAATTACTTTTGTAGATCCAAACTGAAACGTTTTGCCACTGTCTCCCCACCCAACTCAGACCCTCCTTGTAGAAGGAATCTTGGATCGGGCATAGTGATGGTTTTTTCAGTGCTTTCTGTTTTCCCATTGTGTTCTTTAGTGCAGCTTCTTTGTTTCCCTGCAATGTTGTTGCTTGTTCCTGCACTGTAACAGACTGGCTGCAGCACTTAAAATCTTGTTTGTGACAGGGAAAGACCTATTCTGCCTGGCTGAGATCTGCCATTTTCCAGTTGGTGGTAGCTGCCTGTTTTGTACAATATCATTGACTCTTGCTTCTGAGCCTCTAGACCAGTTCTTGGAATTGTTCATTGAAGAGTGTGTTCTTGTACTGTGTGTTAACAGTGGTTGCCAGTAGTACTTCTGTAGTTACAGGCCTGGCTTGGTAACTTTTTAAAAAGACTTGCAGCTATGGAAGTCTTTTTAAAAAAAATTATTCTTCTGACCTCTTGAGTCAAGGCCTCTACCTTCCTTCATTTCTCCTGTATTTTATTCCTCCCATTGAAGCAGAGCAGGCTTTCCTCTGAGTGTCCTGGACAGTGGCCCTGTGTACATGGTGGAAAGCCAGACCTAAATTCTGCAGTGAGGTTCTTGAGTTGCACAGTGCTTCGGTAGGGATGGGTAAGTGGAGTTCTAAAATAATGAAAGAAGAAAATGAATAATAGCCATTATATTTTGTTTGTATTCTGTTTACTTAGGCCCTAAATAATTTTGTATAAGCTCCAGATTTTTGCATTAGCAGCAGTTTGACTGTAGAAGCTGTCGAGGGAACTGAAAATTTAAATGGATAGAGGCAGTATTGAACTGATATAAATGAATACAGTTTAGGCGGTTGCACCAAGTTAAGCTGGATTTCACATTGGCAGTTAAACTGTGTCTAATTATACAAATGTCATCAAATATATGAAACGCCAATTGCGTCAGGAAGCTGGTGTTGAAGATTTTTGCTTATAACTTAAAGTATGGGGGGGAACGAACTCCACTCGGTAATGTAGGAATTCCACATTTCAAAAACTAAAATGCAGGAGGGAATAGCTGTGGTGGTGGGGGGATGCATCTGTGTGCTGTATTTAAATAGTTTACTTGGGGTGGGAAATTTCAAGGCATGTTTGAATTTTATGTACGTGTTGTCTTTGCACAAGGCTGCTCTTGCGTTTTGGATTTGTTGTGTACATCATCATTCCTTAGCCCTAGTGTAAATGCAACCTTTTAGCTCTCTCAGTAGTTCTCATTTTGCAGGATTGACTGAGGCTGCTAGTTTACAGTGAATAAAATCAGATGTTGTGTCTGCTCAAAAGTTATTGATTTCACCAGTCTTGTTGTTTTACATCCATAATCAGTGGCATGCCAGCCTGTTTACATTTCAATAGCACACTCTAGAAAAACAATTGTTGTTAACTTCATTAGAAACATTGCTGTAATGGATGTAAAGACCGTGTGAGTCTGTCCCTCAACCTAGAAGAGCATCCAGCTCCAAGTGGCTTAGTGTAAAATGCACTTGACTGCTGATGCTATGTAGTTATCTCTGGACTGTGTAGATTGCCACAGGGAACTGAGGTGAGGAGAGGCTTATTGCCATGAAGAGCAGACAGAAAAGGGGGATCGAAAGAATGTAATGAGAATCCTGGGAGGGCTTCTTTATTTCTCGCATCTGATTTGGTTGTGAACTTACTGTCCGCTAAAAGAGGTTTCCAACCTTTTTGGGGCTCGGGCATACTTGTGCTTTCCTGTCAGTGAGCATGTCACAGCCAAATGGAACAGAACACTCAAGCTCTTCCTGCTTGTCACAGAAGACAAAATGACATAGGTATTTATCAAACTGGTAAATTGTCCATTACAGCTATAATATTAAATAGATATTTTATTATAATAGTTGTGATGTAGTCTTCCAAGATTCATGTTTCACTGAGCCCTGATTACCTAAATTTTCACTCTGGTGTGAGAGGGTGATTCCAGATTGGTCCCAAAAGTACGAGATGAAGACAAAGTAGTTCAGGTGAGATTTTATTTTTTTAATCATTTTTGTTTTATTATTATTATTAGACCAACTTCTGCTGGGGAGAGAGAGTATGCAAGCTTTTGGCCCACAGAGGGTCCTCCCTCAGGCGTGCAACAAGCTTGAGGAAGTTCCATGCCTGAGAGAGGACCCCGTGTGGCCCAAAAGCTTTTATGCACTCGCCAACAGGAGTTGGATTAACAAAAGATCTTATCTGAACTACTTTGTCTTCATGTCTAAATTTTCAGAGCACACCAGACAACCTGCTGAGATTCAGCAAGTGCCCTGGTAAACTGGTTGGGAACTGCTCTGCAACAGCCCTTTATGCTGGGCTGATCCCAATGGGCTTTGTTTGGCTCGGAAGCCTGCTTGAGCATTTCAGATTGGGCCTGACTCCCACTGAGCACTATAATGTCACAGCTTTCCACTGGGGTGGGACCAAATCAGGAAAAGGGTGGGGAATTGCCCTAACTCTCTCCTTTTTCTGACATGGCTCCAAAGGCAAGCCCCCTCCTATCAACAGGGCTGTCTTATTACAAATCAGGCCCAGGTGCAGAAGAGCATGGGTGTATCGAGAGTGGATTCAGGTTGGTCCTGATATAGCTGGTTGCCAACTGGGTTTGGGCGTTGCAACACGTACCAAAGCCAGGTTGCTGCTGCAATGGGTGTGTTTCATGTTGTATCCTCTGTGTTCCAGATTGCTAACATGGGCAATCCTGAATATGTGTACCTACACGCAAGTTTGTAGCCAGTGGCTGCTCGCCAGCTACGCACAAGTTGTTGGGGGTGGGGGGGAGGAAGCGTAGCAGTCCTGTGGAATAGCAAGGCGCAGCAGCAGCAGGTCCCAGTAATCCCTCCCCACTGTTCCTGCCACCACTCTTGCTCCCTGGGACTGGTAGGACAGCAGGCAGATGGGGGAGTGATTGCTGCAGGGGAAGGAGGGAGGATTCCAATGTGTGTGTGTGTTCTGCTACAGTGAGATTGTTGTGCCACAATGTGTTGGTCCTGCAGCAGTCTCATCCTGGCAGGACGTACCCATTGGACCACTTACCCTTGGGAGCAGCAAGCTGTGGTGGTTCCCCAGGACCTGCTTCTGGTCTTGGTGAAGCGTGGTGGCAGGAATAGCAGCAGCTCTTGGAGACTGCCATGCTTGCTGCTTCCTAGGACTTGAGGGTGGGGGTGGAAGGGGGAGACAGGGACAGGTGGGGGAAGGATGGTAGCAGTGGTGACCCTTTGTCCCCATGCTCTTCCCAGTTGTCTCTGTTCAGATCTCCCAGATGTTGTGTGCTGGCGCTTGCCCTGCTTTCCATCTGAGCCTGCTGTGTAAGGAGGTGGGTGGCCACCGGGCAGCTGCTAAATAAGGGTCTAAAATGCACATTACTCTGGTTGAGAGTTACCAGCGTGAAAGTTGCCTAATGTAAAGCATACCCAGGGTCGCATTAGTGGTGTAGATGGGGTTGAGAAGGCCTCTTTTTATTCCAAGTCTCATTATTTTTAGGGCTGAATGTTCACATGCTTGTGAAATAAACCTTTGGAAAATCTAGGAACTTCCTTTCACTTTTAGCTCATGACTGGCAGCATTCCTATCAAGTCTCATTAATCTTCAGTTAATTTTAATAGCATGCATGTGGTGAAACCAGCTGGTATGCAAGTGCAGTGCCCTTGCTAATGTAGCACTTACTCATATTTATTAGGAACACCCAGAGTTCTACCTTGCACATTAGTGTAGTCCATGCCATGTAGAGTGTAAAATGATATATTTAATCTCTTTACAGAAATGCAGTTAGGGCATCATTTTAATTGATTAGATATTGCAGCGTATGAAAGCCAACGGTATATTATAGACTCCTAGAATTTTGGGGCTGCAAAGGACTCTGAAACATCATGTAGTTGTGTTGCCTGTGAGCAGCACCGAGTATACTTAACCTCTGCAGCTGATGTTTGTTTAACCTGTTTTTAAAAATGCCACAACCTCCTTGGTTAACTTACTATTGCCTAACTGTTCTTGTAGTCAAACATCTGGAAAAAGTTTCTAGCCCAATTCTTGCCTCCATCCATTTGAGGAAATTCCCTCTTATCCTACCCTCAGTGGCAACAGCAGCCTTTTGCATTTTTGGAAAGTACTGTGTGTTGCTTCCCCCTACGGAGTTTCTTCTTTATGCTAAACATGACCAATTCTTTCAGCCTTTCTTCATAGGTAAATTTAATAGTTCTGCATTTGGGGAAGGAAAAAAAATACATGCACAAGAATAAGATGGGGGATACCTGGCTTGTCAGCAGAGCATCTGAAAAAGGTTTAGGAATTGTGGCTGGTCATAAACACATGTGGCTGCAAAAAAAGCCATCTCAACAGATGGAGTTGATGACCACTGCAACCTGATGATCCTGGCGCAGCAGGGGTCCAGAAGAACTCCAAGGCTGTGAACCTGTGTAATTAGAGGGGGCCAGACCCCTTCAGTGACAGGGGTCCCAATCCCCTCCAAGCTATGGGTCAGTCAGTCATCATTAAGACTATGATTTTGGCAGGGAGGTCGTGGATTCCGTGATCTTAAGAGAGTCATGTGACTGGATTGTGGGTAAGAGAGATGGCAGCAGAAGCTGGATCAGGGGTGGAGCCACCTGGGGGCACCTCTCCCACTCCTGATCCAGTGCAGAGCTTAATGGCAGAGCTGCCTAAGGTGCCAAGTTGAAGGGGGCGGCTCTTCCGCTCCAGCTGCCCCATTTTCGGCGATAAGCTCTGCATTGGATCGGATGGGAGAGGTGCCTCCTTCAACTTGCTGCCCTAGCTGGCCTGGCCAATTAGCTCTGCACTGGATTGGGGGTGGGAGGGGTGACACCCCCCCCCCCATAGGAGGCTCCTCCCCTGATCCAGGTTCCACTGCCATTTCTCCTGCGTGCCCCTCCCCCCCCGATCCTGCTGCTGTTGCTGCTGCTTTTCCTGCAAGTTGAAAGGGTGCCTCTCCCGTCTCCGATCCTGCTGACACTACCAAACGATGGTGAGCTCTGTGGCTGGATCGGGGCGGTGGGGGCATGTGTGTACGTTTCCTTGACTTTATTTTTTCCTGCATCCTGTCCGTGACTTTCAGTAAAAGTACCTGTGCCAAAATCGTAGCCCTAACCATCGTCAAGTCGGTCTACTCTGGATCCAGCATTGGCTCACCCTCTTTCACTCCCCAGCAGGTGCCAGGAATCGGGTAAACTACAATTCAGTTTAATTTATTTGGCACTAGCTATTGCCATGGCCATAAATAACAAAAGCATACAAAAAGAATACAGTTTTGATAAAAATCAAAAACAGCAACCAGTTAAAAACTCATTTACACATTTCAATTTATAACAAAGCTCCAGCCAAAAGTTTAAGCTCTGATCACATTTCTAGACATGAGAGCAGGTCAAGCATACCATATGCCCACCTGTTTATGCAAAAACAGTTAATCTGCAATGGCCATGGATACCCCTTATGTTCTAAAAGGAGCTTTTAGTTCTTATGCTGCCCCTTTCTTATCAACAAAATATAACTTCTGTAGACGCCTTACTCTTCTCAGAGCTTGTACTGGCAATACTTGACTCCTGAAAAAAGAAAAAATTAACTGCCTGTTTGTTTGATATTGTTGCTATACTGGCAATGTAACATTGCCAGCTATCCATCATAAAGGTTTACAAGATCACATAAAATGATAATCAAACTTAATAAACAGAATATAGCAAAACCTGAAAGGTAAATAAACAAATCCCATTATTCCTAATAAAGCCCCTTAATGGCAAGGCCTTCCTGCAATTTAACCTGCTGCATTCTTAATCTGTTGGCCGCTACTCCAAAGCTAGCCACAGCGTTTGACACCTCTACTCTCTTATCAGAGAGAGAATATATCAACAATTGAAGGAAGGACCACTCGTGGCTAGCTTTAGTCTGCTTTAATAGATAGTTGTGAGGACGTGCATATAGAGGGCATTTAAAAAGATAATGCACTAAATCCTCCACTTGGTTCCAGGCACAAATGCATACGTGATCCTTGAATGACAAACCGGAGGCATCGGGTAAACACTGAGACTGCAGGGCCTCGGTCGGATGAAAAAGAGAGGTAGAGCTGGGTCTCATCAGTGTACTGATGGCACTTCGCTCCAAACCTTCAAATGACCTCACCCAGCGGCTTCAGATATACGTTGAACAAGAGGGGAGACAAGATGGAACCCTGCAGGAATACCATGGGGAAGGCCCCAAGGGGACGACGATGTATGGAACAAACATTGAAGTTTCTTAATTTAATTGGCAGATTCCCCACAAAACCCCACTTGTACCTCTTTGCATTTGATAGTGAACCTTTAGCTGCTACTTTGGTTTGACTTTTCAACCATATGTGTACCCAGTTATGTCTGTCTCATTTCCCGAGGTGCACCAAAGCCTGATCCTAAATGTTTTCCAGAGGTATTATAAAAACTTTGTTTGGTCAAGCATTTGGCAGGTGGGGATAGGACTTGGAGTAGGGAGTTGGTGGGTTGTTTTTTTTTCTTAAGGGGATTTTGTTTTTCGTATACTATTACCCACTCTCAGCTTTGGGATAGGGTGGGATATAAAATTAAATAAATAAAATGTCCCATTGGCAGGTAAGAGCTGCCTCTGTCACCACAGGGGAAACAAATTACTATTTGTGCTCACTCTTCACCGAGCAGAACATAACTACTCAATAGATATTGTCTCCGCTTACTGCTTTGCAGAAAAGTGTTCTTCAGGCTTTGCCGGGAATGGTCCTAGAGATTAAGGGAAAGGGGATATGCCGTGGCAGTTCTTGTGGCTGTGTTCTCTGTCCCATGCAGCTGGTGTAAATGACATCAGCCCTTAGACTGCTCTAACCCAGGGGTTCTCAAACTTTTTTGAACCATGCCACCTTGTTCCATTTGTCTGTCATAGCTGAAGCCCCCCAACTCCACATGCACACACGTTGCTTCTATTCCCCTTTCACTCCTCTGTCTTCCCCTTGTTCTTGGTCTCTCTCTCTCTCTCTCTCTCTTCCCCCTCCTCCCTCATTGCCACCCCATTATTTTGGAGATTCTCACTAGCTCAGTGTGGCTATAGAGCTAGGTGTTTGCCAGCTGGGGGCCTTTTTGCACCCCCCAGAACACGTTGTTGGATCTTCCCACTCCTGTACTCACCTGTGCTCCATCCAGGTGGTCTGAAATCTCAGCATTGCTGTGTTGAAGTACATAGAATTGTTGGGTTTGTGAATTCTCTAGAGTTTTATTTCATATTCCGGAGCTGCTTGTGACTGTCACTGCTTAGAAAGTGAGCTTTTGTCATTCGCATCTTCTCTGGCTGTGTTTCAAGTTCTAGAGGTTCTGGTCTGTTAGCATTGCTCCACTGGAAAAAATAAGAGACCTAAACTGCATGGACTCTACAAACAGATAAGAGAGCAGGCCTACCCTTAAGTATCCCCACAACATTAGGCAGTGCTAGCTTACTATTTCATTGTAACAGAACCAAGTCAGCAAGTTATTTCATTTTCTCATGCTCAACTCCAGAAACTAAACTGTGGGTGGAGTTTCACTTACTTGTTCAGGCTACTTTGTTAGATAAGACTGAAGCAACGTGTTACAAATGTGGTGACTTGTTAGACCACATTTATTGTGTAAATGTGCTTACACCCTGCAAGCTCAGCAGAAATGGCTGAGGTTTGCTTAAGGGAAAGCACATTAAATCTGAGGGCTGTAATTGTCTAAATGGCATACCTAGCAGTAACCAGATTCAGTTATTAGATTTGTCACCCACCCTTTCATTCAAGGGTATCTGGAGATAGTGGCTAAGGCAGCCTCAAATCTCACTTGCAAGTTGGTACAGTGCTTTTGGCAACTGTGTTATGTTTGGGCATTAGTCTCACAAGGCTTCAAATTACCCCAAGGGCTAAGGTACCAAAGTGTGACTTACGCTGGGGATGCAGGAGTCAATTACCCGTGAAGATGTATGTCTAACATGGGGTGGACTTGTAATTTTTGAGCAAGCTGCTGCCACTCTAGGGTAAGTGACAGTTATTTCACTCCTTTGCCAGTCTAGAAAGCAAGCTTTGATCTGCAAACCCCAATATTATAAGTGAAAGTGTGTGTGTTTGTTTGTGTGTGTGTCTGACCACTCTGAGTGGCTTACTGCTACTAGAGCATACTGCCCCCACTGAAGCGGATCCTTGTGCAAATGAGCTTTAATGTCTTTATCCCTTGTAAGTTAAGTAAGTAGATTCTTTGTCTAGGAATGATTGTGCAAGACACTTGTTTCTTTATGCCTGATTACCCCGTTTCTCTCTCCTCTGTCTCTCTTCAGCTTTCTAATACTTAGCATTTCTTGGTTTGGGAAGTACCATGGTTCTAGATCTGTGAATAGGTGTTCTTTTCTTTTAGTCAAGTTTCTGGTTTTGGAGCCCAGAGGGATTTACTCTCACCTGCTGCCATGGTTCACTTGTGCTGCCAGAAGAAACTTTTCTTTCCTTAGTGTCAGTAGTATGTGACTGCTGCTTGACTGAAATGTTCCAGTTAAGTGTAAGTTCAAGTATTCATTGTTCAAGTCCCCTTGATTCAGTTGAATTCAGACCTTGCAAAAGGGGGAAATTTTAGGAGATGCTTTTGCAAAGTGAGTTTATGTAGCCTTAGAGCAAGAAGCTTTAAAGGTCTGCTAACTAATTCAATACTAGTGTGCTGGGCTGCTTGCATAAGCGCTTCAGTTCTAAACTAGTGGCCATTCATCATCTGGATTTTGAGCTGGAAGTGTTTTTGTTTGTTTTAAAAAAAGAAAGACCTGCCTTCAGTTAGACTGACTTTGCAGATTTGGTTGTGCTGTTACTGTAGCTAGTTCGGTATATCTGTTGCAGACAGGCTGCAGGTAACAGGAAGGAATCAGACTTCCTGTTATCAGTGAGAGGGAGTGTATTAATTATCCAGTGATGAGTACACGCCTGTTAAGTCTACTTTTGGTAGAATATTTTTTTTAGGTGGTGGCTAAATCAAAGTGCTGCTGCTGCTGCTCTTTGACTGTTTCTTACTCGTGTTTTCTGACTTTTAGAAACTTGCTGATTTATCCAGCAAGAAAATCTGAAGTCAAAGGAATTCATGTTAATATAGGGATGGTTGGGCCAACTTTTTTTTGGAAAGGGGGGGGAGGGGAGGTGAGGTGACAGGGAAGAGAAGGACCTGAAGAAAGTGTTGTGTACAAAGTAAAGCGCGACTAAAATGATAAAGCAGCTGTGTCTGGTTTCCCCAACAGTTTACCTACAATTGGTATACCAGACTTGGTAATGTGGCCGAGCTTTCTTTGGATTTACTATGGCAAGGTCCTCGGTGTTAGTCTCTGCGCTGTGGCCATGCAGAGCGTCTCTGTCAGTCTATTAGTAGGGCAGCTCATGCTACCTTGCCTAGTCCAGCATGGCCTGAGTTGTGTACAGGAAGTGCAGACAGTGGAGCTCCTGACTCAATGGAGCTCGGCTCCGGGACCACCCTCCAAGATGGAGGGTGGGTGCGCACTTTGTTCCAGTACCAGGATGCTGGAGAGCACCGTATATTGCCTTTCCAGGGCCAGGACACCTGTTGGTTCTGTGGTAGACAGGATGAATTTGGGGTGGAGGTCTGGGTCACTAAAGCCCAGTGAGCCTCTGCCCTTGCTTCATGTAGTAGTGTTCTGAGAACTACTACTTGCTAGTTTCCTTAAGCTGAAACGTCCATGGAGTTGGTAGCTCTGTTGACTAGTGTTTGTGTGAACTTGAGTGTTAATGAACATAAAAGCTTGTGTTACCCTGGCTTCGCTAATGTAGCTAACACAGACTTCAGCAACCCTGCCGCTTCTAGACTTGGGCCTTCAGAACCAAGATTGGCCTCTGCCAAATTGCTGATTTTTAGTTCGTGCATGGGTCTGTAAAAATGTTGATGAGAGCACAAAGTTGCTGTGGCCTAACCAAATGGGCATTTGTATCTTTAATGGCTTAAATGTACTTTGGAACCTAGATCTTTTAGAGCAGGGGAGAGGAACGTTGGCCCATGGGCCAAATTCAGTGCATGGCTGTTTGTTTAGCTCCTTTCCAATTCCTGAATCTGGCCTGTGAATCCAGTCCCCGAAGGGAGCAGAGATGAGGGACATGAACTCAAGAATATGGATGCATGGCACAGATAATTGATTAGATTCACCACCCCCTTAATTTTTCAGAGGTAAATTAAAGAAGAATAATGTTTAATTGATGTTTGTGCACAAAAACACTTGCATGCTTTACTGCAACAATGGTGACATGACTTCTGAATGATTTTTGCAGTTCAAAGGTGACTTGTGCACTGTAGGTGTCCTGAATGCCTTTCTGTCTAATTGACTAGCATCATACTGGTGCAGCACCCTGTAACTAATCTGTAGTCTTGTTTATTATTCAGGTGCAATAAATCGCATCATTTCAGTTGTCTCTACTTCCTGATGCTTGTCTCTATTCACTGTGAACAAAGGGTTTTCATGTTTGACTGCTGTACTCTAGTTAAAAAAACAAAACTGCATTTCTGGCAGTGTTTTTATATGTATAGCCTTTCCCCATGTAAAATATTGTAGGTGGGGATCCGTTTTGGATACTGAGTGACTGATTGTGATCTACAGGCTATACGTGATTTTTCTCCAATTGTAAATTGGGGGAGGGGAGTGTCCAGAGTGGTAACCCCTTAATTTTAAAACGTTCAGGCAGTTTAAAAAAAACCCCAAACACCTACACTTTGAAGTGCAGGATGAGTGCATGCAACCAAGGGCAGGATTTAACTTGACTATCTTTAAAAGAGTCTGCTGAATGGGTAACGGGTGAGGATGATGTGATTTGCAGGCAATGAGCAATAAATACTTCGTAATTTAAGTGAATGCACTGGCTGGGTCATAATTAAGGTACAGTAGTTCACCTCCATCTCCAGCCTTTTGCTTGGGTTCTTCTCTAGCCTGAAAATGGTGCTCCGAAAATAAGCAGGTTTGGGACTGAAGGGGGAGGAGGGGCAGGGAAGAGGGGGAATCCAAATGCCAGTACTTATCTTTAAATGGTAAAATATTAATGTTTTCTGATACAGCATTATGATGAGTTGTGCCGTGTTCTTGTATAGTCTGACCTCTACGTTGGACAATAGGAATAATTCTGTACAACAATAGAACTACTAGTTGCTTGGATGTATATGATTAGTTTGATGCTGTAGCAGGGTTGGGAGATACCTGAGTGAGTACCGGCAGGATGCTGCCCAAGGAGCCACGCCCCTCCAAGTCTCGGTTTAACATGCCTTTGTTCACGTCAAATGTCCCGTGTCTCTCTCACCTACTTATACAGTCTATATACCAAGTCCAGATATACCAAGTCCAAGGCAGCTTATCCTCTGGCTCTCGAAGTTTCTGCGGGTCAGGCAAAGCCCCTTCTGCAGCCCATCAAACCCCCCAGCTTGGGCAACAGCCTCCAAGCAGTGTTTGTGAGGAGATGGCGCCCAGCCTAAGCCCACCTCTTTTCTCTTCAAGCACTCCCCTGACTGAGCATCCCTCTCGGGTGCTTTGGGCTAATCTAGCCTTGCCCAAGGCCAGGTGTGTGCGCTTCTGGCACAACCCTTTCAGCGCCTGAATCTCCAGTAGTGCTTGCTCTTTGTAGGGGCTGTGTCCTCTTAAAGGGCCCACAGCCCCAAATAGGCTGCTCCCTGCTACAGATGCTACCTCACTTCTTTCTTGCAGGCCTTTTATATAATTCTGTGCCCAGCAGAAGAGAGTGCTCCAGCGTTCTATTAGCATTTTTTGATCGTTGGTTGTAAAATTAAGACTAATGAGATGGTACAGCTGAATCTTGCAAGCAACTCTGAGTGGGATCATCCATTGGAAAGGTAGAATAAAACATTTGTTTTAAAACATTCAACTGAGTCAATTTTTACAGATTGGCATTCTGAGTTTAATTGTTTCAGCATACTAAACTGCATGTAACTGCCAGAAGGATAAAGGAGCTATGTTACTTTTAAACATAACATTTCTTAAACACCTGATTGAAAAAACCACTTTCAAAATAAGTCGCACTGACTGACTTTTGAAATTCTTTTTTCCCCCCAAACAGGCTTTTTTATTGCAGTTATTGAAGTGCCAATTACTTTTTTGTTAGCTAGAAAAGTGCAGATTTTACTCCAAATGCTTCTTTTACACAAAACATTTGATTTCTCAGTTTTTAATTTAAAATTCATTCTTTCCCATGGCAACAAACCACTGTAGATTGTCACAAAGAGATTGCAGACATCCCAGCACACAATCCTGCTGAGAACAGCCACTCCCATGGTGCTGCAGATGGTATTTATTGCTGGGAAAGCTACGTTTTCCCTATTCTCCTGTGCAGAGGGGGTGTTGCTCAAGTGTTTTTCTTATATAGGCCCTGACATCACTCCCGATATGGCAGTAAAGTTTCACTTAATTCATGTGAACTTTGTGTCTTTAAGTGGGGCTCAGTCCTGCCAGAGGTAGTCCATGTCTGGTGATCTGCTGTGTGGGGGATCCTGGGGCTGCTTCCTGGGCATTTAGACTGCCTTCATCGATCCTAAACTTTGACAAGTAGATCAGAGCCACTACCTACCTCGTGCCTCCTCACCCTAGCAAATTTTGCCTGGGTGCATGTGCTTCAGTTTGGTGCATAGGACAGGAATCCATGCCCTCTCCAGCCCGTGCCAATCTCCACACCTGGCACTATTAGGAATGGCTTGACAGCAGAGGAGAAGCCACCCTCTATACTGAGAACTGTGTCAGATATCTTTTGCTAACATGTGGCGCCCCTGTCCCCTTTTGCATGACCAAGGCCATAATTCAAGGAAGGCTATGGGATTCGACCCTCTCCTGTGTCCTCCTAATGTTGTCTGCATGGCAGCACGGGCATATCCCTTGTACTGAGAGCTGTGTACGGTAGCTTCAGCATTTCTGTTTGGAAAATAATCTCAGTCTATAGTAACTTATATGTTTTGAGGAAGGGCCCTGTGTGGCTCAAAAGCTTTCATGCTTTCGCCAGCAGAAGTTGACTCAATAAAAGATTTCATTTGAACCGCTCATGGTTCCATCTCATGGAAAACTGTAATTTTTAATTTAATATATTGCTCCTTTCTCTAGAAACACTAATTTTTATGTAGGCATAACCCTCCTATTTATTTTAAGATGGTTAATTTACTTATAAATTTTGGTAAAGAATTTACTGAGCCCATTGGTTACCTTACCACCATTGAAATTTCTATTAAAACTGTTGCATAGTTCTATTAAAACTGTTGCATAGTTTGCTGGTCTCATCCAGCAAATGGATGTGCTTAATTTTTGTGATTTGGCCCATTGAAGTCATTTGCATGAGTAAATGTGGAATTCGGGCCTTTGTGCATACATGAACTGAACCAGTGGGAGATTGACTTAAAGCATATGAATTCTGGCATCCGAGAACAGCATCATGTGTCTGTCTTCTCCTAATCAAACTTGCTAACGTCAGGAATTTGTATTCTAAAAATAAAATTGACAAAATATAGCAGGTATATTCTCCTCTTGAGGAGTACAGGATTTAAATTTCCAGAGGAGACCAACAAATAGTTTGGCACAGAAACCATTTTTGACAGTGGAAATACTAGATGCTTCAGGGGAAGGCATATCTCTACAATGCAGTGGATTATGAAATATGTCATGGGAAGTACTTTACCACTCTGCTGCTGCTGATATGCTCTGAAGCAAATAGATGATTAAAATTACAAATGTTATCTTAGTTGCTTGCTGTATCAGTATCTGATGCTGTTCATAAAAATAAGTTCATAGTTTGAATTGCATGAAACTATTTGCCTCCTGCTTATCTGTGACATCACCTCAGGCTCCGGGTCATTTTGCGGCCCTTGTGGTTGACCGAGGGCACCCGACTCAAAGTCCCCCGGGTATCCTGGGTGGCGACGGTGGAGAGGACCCAGACCTCCCCTCTTTCCGGAGATATTGTAAGACCTGGTTGTTCTGCCGGGCCTTTGGAGAGGGGGGTGAGGGGATTTGGGGGGAGGGGTTTTCCCTGCCTTCTAGCCTTCTGTTTTTGGATATTTTAATATTTTAAATGTCTGTAGTGTGTTAAAAGTGTTTAAAAGGATTCTATATTTTTTTACCATTTGTGTTGTTCGCCGCCCCAAGCTGCCAGTGTGCAGGAGGAGGGTGTGGGAAATAAATGCTTGTAGTAATAAATAATAATAATAATAATAATAATAATAATTTTTCTTGCAGCCTTGGGTTCCAAACATTAATTGTATGCTGAATTAAAGCATTACTTTTTTGACCTGTTCCATTCTAAAGTTAATGGGTAAAGAGGAGCCCTTGACATGACTAGCCTATTTGTAATATCAATATAACATGTCATCTCTCTCTTCCCCTTTTTTCAGTGAACGGATTCCCAGTCTGGTGATTGTGACAGGAGCTTTGCAGAGGCAGGAGTGACTAGCTCTGATTGATGGAACAGTCTTGTTTACTAGTATGTAGTAAGGTGATGAAATTCAGTTATTCAGTCCTGAGGCTGCTCTTATAGGATTCCAGACACACTCAAACATGCCATAAAATACTACATTTTGTTGCAGCATTATGAGGGGATTCCTGGGGCATCTGCTATGGCCTGCTACTCCCATAAGGGTGTGTTCTCCCCTAAGGGTGTGTCCTCTTAGGATGGCAGTGTTTATGCATCCTAAGTGTAAATTGTGTCTCATCGGTTACAAAATACCTGTGGTGCTGAGGAAGTATTTATGCATTAGAATAAAGGAAGTCAGACAAATGTGTGTTGGTAATCACTGGGGAGACGAACTCTGCTTGATGGCATGTCTTTTGAAAATGAAAGCAAGCGGAACTGTTAAATGCAGCAGAGGAAGTGAGAAACAGTTTTGAAATGGTTCAAGTGAAACTGTGATTGGTATGTTATACAAAACATATGACCTGCTGCTGCTTTGTCTGGTTGGCTGAGTAAGACTCTGCTCTCTGCCAGTACAAGCAAGAAAGTACCACTTGCCTTATTAAACAAGAATCCAGTGTCCCATCAAGAGGGGTCTCTTGAAGGCGTATAACAGGATAGAAGTTATAGCTGTAAGAAAAACCAAGTGTAGCCTATAGAATTTCCTCACTCTTTGTTAGAAAACTATTATCTATGCATAACTGTAAATGCTCCATTAGTACTAATTTTGAAGTGCATCTGAGATAAAAAGAACAGTGATAATCATGAGTTCAATATGTAAACAAACCATTAAAAGGCAAGCCAAACTGTTAAACAGGTGGGGCTTTTGTACAGTAAGTGTTCCAGATTGACTTGAAAATAAATTCCCAGTTTCCTTGTGCTCCCAGGGATGAAAAGATTGGATTTGGAGCTGTTGTTTCAGGAATGTACTAGTTTTGGGCACTGCATTATGTCCCCTCTTGTCTGTAGCAGCTAAGACACATGCACAACCCATAAAATGGGATGTGCACCTCTTAATTATGTCCAAACAAATTGTCATATGAGGGGTAAATTTGTATGAATAACGGTATTTGCTGATGAGAGAGTATTTATTTGTTCATTTTAGATTTATTTTTTTTATCCCACCCTATCCCTTGGGCTCAGGGTGGCTTACTATTCTTTAACTTATTAACTGTAACATTAACTAACTAACTCAACTCTTAATCCTCACAACAACCCTGTGAGAGACATCGGTGACTGGCCCAAGGTCACCAAGTGAGTTCATGGCTAAGGTGACATTGAACTGGGGGCCTCTTGCTACCTCCCAGTCCAAATACTGCATTCTTAACCACCACACCGGCTCTCTAATATGCAACTTGTGGTACTTTAATTCCTGTCCATTAGGACTGCAACCATTAATTGATCTATCTAAAATCAATTTAAATTTGTCCCCCTGATTAATCGGTTAGCTGCCACGACCTTCTGACAGTCGATAGTTCTGAGTCCAGCAGAAGGCAAGTTTACCCAACATATGCAAATTATGCAAATATATGCAAATCCATGAAAATTTTAATTGATTGTTCAATCAATTGACAAAAAGGCTGAATTGATTAATCAACAAAAATTTCTAATTGGGTGGGTTGCAGCCCTGTTACTAATGTTGGGTATGTTGGCTTCCGTTTATTGTTAATCTTCCTTTGATTTACACTCTTAAAGTGTGAAGCTTGACTCTAAAACGAAGATAAAATTCCTCACTTCTATTCTTTTAATGTTTTCTATACAAAAACTTGGTTCAGAAATATTTTTTGATGAAGTGTTAGCTAAGTGTGTGAGACCACTCTTGAGGTTCCATTTATTCATGTTGGTGTAGAACCAGCAGGTGGTGATGAACAATTGCTCTCTTCCCTGCTCCCCCGATAGAACTGCCCCTGTGGGGTTCTGCAGGGTTCTAGCTAGCCTTTCCTTCTGTTCAATGTATATCTGAGGACGCTGTGCGTGAGATTATGTGTAGATTTGGAGCGAGGTGCTATCAGTATACTGATACCAGGGCTTAATTTTGTGTGGGTGGTGGGCTGAAATTGAATTGAATGGGGGGCTGAGCCCCAGGAAATATTGCCAGTAACAGTGTGCACAGAAATGTGAAAGACCAGGGACAGGCCAATATTGGCCATTTCAGGGTTAGAAATGAAAGTCAGAAGAACCCTGCATGGTTTATTTGACTGTACCTCATCCCCTGCACTGGCCATTATAGAGATTCAATCACAAGAATTCCTGTTTTACATTCAGCTGTAGAGAGGCAGGTTAGTCTAATGATTAGATTACTAGCTGCAGACTAGGGTTCATTTTCCTGTTCTTTCAAGTTCTGGGATGGGAGGCGTGGCTTATGAGGCAGCGGACTTAGCTTGCGTGGCAGGTTAGGACCTTGGCAATTCATTTTTAAAATAAATTTAAGCACTGCATGATACCCAGCTCTATCCTTTTCATGAGATCTGGGTCATGTGGTCTTTGTACTTACCCAGTGCTTGGGGACTGGGTGTGAGACGAGCCAATGGAAACTGAATTCAGACAAGACTGAAGTGGTGATGGCTGGCTGGCCGGCCCTGTGACCTAGGGTAGGGCAGGGGAACTTATCATTGATAAGGTCCAGTCTTTCCAGTTACTCCTTGATACTCTGCTGCACATAGCACATCATCTTGTGGTGATGGCGGCCAGGAGCTCTTCCCACCAACTGCATCTGGTGAGAAGGCTGTAATCTTTCCTTTCAGATTTGGACCTGGCCACTATCATCCACGCCTTTTTATATAACCTGGACACTAGCCTATTGCAATGTATTCCATGCAGGGCTGCCCTTGATGAATGTTTGAAAGCTGCAGATGGTGCAGAACGCAGCGCCTGGTTCCTGTTGGGGTAAGTTGCCATGTGCACATCACTCCAGTGCCTCAGAACATGAAGTGGCTTGCAGTATCTTTCCGGGTACAACTCAAGTTGCTGGTTTTGACTATACAGCCCTAAATGGCTTGGGACCAATGTAGCTGAAAGATTGGTCCCCCATGCGCCATTGTGCACCCTGTGGTTGGCTGGGAGTGTCCTTTTGCAGGTACAGTAAGACAAATGGTGTGCTGAGAGATGTTTAACTGCCCCAGTATTGTGGAACTTCCCTGGAGGTTCATTAAAGCCCGAACCCGAGTGTATTCTGGAGGTAATGCAACACTTTTCTGCTTGACAGGTGGGAACAGGGATTGAGAGTAGAGGCTAGTAGGGGTTTTTAACATATGTTTTTATGTATTTATGATGTACCCCACATTGAGCCTGTGGGAAGGGCAGGATATAAATTTAAATGAGTACATCTCACTCTCCCTTAGCTGTAAGTGTTCTCCTGCACTTACAGAAGTAGAAAGTAGCAATTACTTTTTTTGTTTGCCCTGAAATAGTGGACCAACAATACCAGAACCTGAGAAAATGGGTCCCTAATAATAGGGCTATTGGGGACTTCAAATGTCATCTAGTCCATTTTCAAGCAGCTGTCCGCGATGTTGTAAGCTGAGGATATCCTGCTTGGAGAAGGGGTTTGGACTAACTGATCCTTGAGGTCTCTTCCAGCCCTCAAAGTATGATTCTATATGCTGCTACTTGCAGCATCCTAGACAGATGCGGACAGATTTTGAAAACATGCAAAGAAGGAGATGCCACGACCACCCTAAGCAACCTATTCCGTTGCTCAGCAGTTCTTATAGTTGGGAAGCTTTCCCTAATACTTAACCAAAATCTACATTGCTGCAGTTTAAGCCCATTCCCTCTTGTTCTGCTGTGACAGCAGTTTTCAAATATCAAAAGGGATGCCACAAAAAGGTGAACTTTTGTTCTACAATCATGCCCCTGCCATCCCTCCCCTTGGTGGCTTTTTCTCTAGGCTAAATATGCCAGAATCTTTCATCCTTTCCTCATATGACTTGTGCTCTAGCTCCTTTATCATCTTGGTGGTTTTCCTTGGAATCCTCTTCAATTTGTTAACATCCTTCTTGGAAGTGTGGTGCCTGAAACTGAACCCAGTATTCTAAGGGTGTCTCGCCAGTGCTGCATAAAGTGGCATCTTGCCTCCAAAATATCTTTGACACAATGCATCTGTTAATGCAGCCTCAAAGAGGCAGTTTTTCTTTTTTTGTGGCAGCGTCACATTGTTGACTTGTGTTCAGTTTATGCTCCACTATAACTCCCAGACTCTCTTCTGAAGTGCTAATGCCTAACCAGTTATTAACCCCCATCTTATATTTGTGCTTCTGGTGTTTTTTTTTTTCTGTTCCTGTGTGAAGTACTTTTCATTTGTCTTTGTGAAATCTCATTTTGTTTCTTGCAGCCCATGTCTCTAGTTTGTCTAGATCATTTTGTATTCTAGTCCTGCCCTCTGAAGTATTTGCAGTTCCAAAGTATTTGCAGTTGTCTACAAATATGAGTAAATATTTAATGAAAATGTTGAACAGAGCTGGGCCCAGGACCAGAACCCTGCAGGACTCAACTTGATACCTTCCTCCCAGCTAGCTACTGACCCAATAAGTGCTTTTTTCTGCTCTGAGGAGGTAAAGCCTTAATTCAGCAAATAGTACAGTTACTCAAGTGGTTGCATGGTGAGGAGGCCTAAGAAAGTAAGGTCAGTAAGAATTGGTGGGATCAGGTTCCATGGTTCCACCTCCTACTGAGTCCTTGGTTGTTTACAGTAGCTAATGAACTTAATAATTTTGGCAAACAAGGGTATTTATTGCCAGCTTAATATTTTTTTTCACTGTTTTTATGCTGTTCACACTTCTAGAAGGTATTGTTTCTGTAGACCATATTGAAACCATGTTTCTTTCCTAAACTGACTGCAATAAGGTCTTTGTTGCTCCAAAATAAGAACAGTAAAGCAGACTGACTTGGTTATTTTTATATTTTCCTGTATAAACAGACTTGGTAAGTGAGCCACAATGAGCTGTGATGTATTTCCTCCATTAAGATGGAAAAATAAGCCATTTATTATCTCCGCTCTGACTCACAGCAAACCTGCTGACATTGGGATGTTTTAAAATCATAAGGAACAGGTTCTGGCAGCACTTTGGACGCCAGGCTGGGTATTACCTACTTATTACAGCATTTTGTAACCTGGATGCTCTAGGTTTTCTGGCAACAGACCCTAAACCTCATGCTAACAACTGCCTTGCTCTTGTCCAATTACTACTTGCAAGTTTTACTACAGGGGGTACCAAATAGATGCAATGTTATTAATAATAGTGTTTTTTAAAAACTAATTTGTGGTATAATTTTACTGCTCTTGAAAGTGACATTGAGTAGCTATGCTTTCAGTGATGCTGTTCTCAAACTGACTAGGATTAGGTCTGGCCTGTTATGTGAAGGTGAAATCTCCAAGGATAATGTGAGGAGTGATGTTTTATTCGATGGATGGTGTCTGCTAGTGATGAAACGAATAATGATTCTGCTGCTCATGGGTGGTATTCTCTTGTTCAGATCAGCAGCCAAATGTCTGCTTCAGACCAGATATAGATAAGGATATAAGGAGCTGCTTAACTGAGTCAGACCAATGGTCCATCTTAGCCCAGTATTGTCACAACCTGGCAGGGCAGCAGGGTTTCAAATTTGGCTCTCTAGGGTCTCTGGCAGAGGCCTCACTCAGGCATGCTATCTGAGGCCCTTTAGGATTCCCGGCAGAGGCCTCACCCAGGTGTACTACTAGGGATCTTGAACCGAAGATGCTGGGGATTCAACTTGGGACCTTATACATGCAAAGCATGCCCTCTACCACCTGAGCCACGGTCCACCTCTGATGTCTGTTTTGGTTCCAGTTCGTTTGGTCCATTCACTGTTCATTACTGAACCAGCAACAGGATAAACCAAACACTGAAATGAACTGAACTGACCACAGAACGTATCAGATAGTGGAGCAGGTCACGTATCTGGGCAAGTGGATTCAGATCAGAATGCCTAAATCTGATGGATAGCACATTCTTTTCCGATATTCCTTTTGCCTCTAGTGTCAATGGCCATTGCAATATCCTTAGGCCATTTTTCAAGGATGGCAGTGTTAACTCCGGTGCCCAGACAAAATTCCAATTGAATAATTAGTGTGCCTTTCTAGATTTTCCCCTGATGTTTCATCCAGAGCAATTAAACTTCATTTCCTTTCTTGTAAACTCTTATCTGGCAATCGCTGCTGAAAAATGGCTTCTGCCTTGGAGGGGAGCTGTAGTTGAGCACCCAACAGATGAGTTGATACCTCCTGTATACAATCTGTAAACAAGGGTGTAGTTACAATAGGTGCAGGCAGTGGGGCCCCCAAACCTGGGTGACCCATGCTCTGTGGTGCAGCTGTGTCTCCTGCCGCTGCGAGGTGGAGGTCTCGTTCCATCTTCTTTACCAGGACCCATTCCAACCTAGCTGTGCCCCTGCCTGTAAAGTATTTGGGGTTAAATCTGGAGGATAAGTGCTGCATCTCCTTATTCACACTAAAGGACTTGTTGCAGCAAATGCTCTTCCCAAGGTGTTTTTCCCGCCAAACTCATTGGTATCTCACAAACACAGGTTTTCTATGATGCATTTAGAGCTTTATAGTTCAAGGCTAACATCATACACATAATTTGGTAACTGTAGTAGGATGGCCTGTCTCAACTGAGGCTGTGCAATATTGGGACTTAAGGTATTAAGAAACACGATGACCACCCACGAGTGGCTGTTTACCTGGCTGTTTGTTAGCTGGATACATTCCCCAAACGCATGTTTGCATTTTAGGTGCCCATGTGCAGTGTCATGGCAGAGAATTTGGGGAATGTCATGTAGACTTATGTGGGCTATGGATTGGCATGCTGTAGCTATAGGTTGCCTGCGTGTGGGTGGGTCCCACGATTTGTAACAGGCAGTAGTGGTAGGTATTGGGGGGTGGGCAGCAAATGGTAGACTGTAGCCAGCATGGATTAGAGCTGGGAATCTGTGCTTGTGCCGCAGCGACTTGTTGCTTTACTTTTAGCAGCAAGTTGCAAAGCAGGGACACAGGTAATGCACCTCACTCCTTTGCTCTGATAGGATCAGGGAACGCATCTGTTTCCACCTCCCCACTGTACCTTAGGGCTGTTGGTTAGGTTTGACGCTCACCGCATGTGGGTGTGTGCAACACACACTCTCAGACTCTGCCATTAGTAAGCACCTTTAAACAAGGCAAGCTGCAAGTTGCCACCAAGTACTTCTATTTTTCAGTAAAAACCTCTTGGTATCCAAACCAAATCACCTTCTCCACAGCTTGGGATAAGAGCTTGTGGTCTGCAGAGCACTCCCTGTCGTAGTTTGGAATTCCAGTCCTGGGCCCTTCCACCTCAGGCAGCTCTCTGTGAATACAGGACTGGGCATATTATGTCCAAGCCTGGTTCTTCTAGCCAGTCTGATAATGCCAGGCTATGGTCAGGGCCCCGTGGAGTCTCCATTTTCCCCATTGGCAGCAATGATGGAAATGCAGAATCCACAGGACCCTGGCTATAGTGCAAGCTCCTAACCTTTCTCTTGCTACTTCCTGCTTCCTTCCTGCTCCAGCTGGGAGCATTGGCCCTTTTAGAAGCTCTCAGAGGGTCAAACTCTGCAGCCACTTACCCAGTCCATACTTCGGGCCTGATCCTGTAGATCTCAGGGACATCCCAAGAGCGCATGGGGAGTAATGGTTGGTGTAAAGAGGTAACGAATTTGGAGTGTGGCAACCTAATTTTGAATATTCTTAAGGTGTGGTAGAGCCACACGGCTGTAAATCCTGAGGTGACTGTGGCAGGAATGATTGTTAGGATCTGTGGTATGAAATGACTCCATCCATCTTGGAGAAAAGTAATCTTTAAATCTGTTCTGTGTTCTCTGAGAACAAAGTACAAATGCCCATCCTTGCACTGTTAGAATATCCCCTTTGGTCCATGGGGTGATTTTAATTACTGGTTGTTTTTTTTTTCTGATTTAGTTATTCTTCTGTTATTGCTTTTCATTATGGTGGAGCTAGTCATCACTAGATAGCTTTCGCACAGATGCAGTCACGCACTCTCTCGCTCTTTCTACTCTACCACATGGCTCAAATGAAGCAGGGATGTAGAACTGGGTGCCTTCTACGTACTGAAGGCAACATAGCCTCGCGTCACCTCAGTGAATCGGCTGATAGACTTGTATCATGCACTTTGGTCCCTAAGAGAGGAGACCATTCAGTACTGTCCATTTAAGACTTCTCAGGCAGAAAGAAGTGGATCGCTTAGGCTACTTCCCCCTGTCACCATTTGGAGCCACAAACATGTCATTCCTGATTGCATCCAGGCATAGAGTTCAGAGCCAGCTTCTCCCAACACTTCCTTATTCCTTCCTGCGGTGACACCGCAGTCCCATTCCGGATATATTTCTGAGAGGAAATGCCTGCATTCAGGCCGCTGCATTTAATCATCGAGTCTTAGCTAGTCCCTGAGTCTCCAAACTTGAAAAGCTATTGAATGCTCCACATTTTCCCTGAGATTTTAGTAGTGGTTGACCAGCCCAGTTCCTATGCAGCTGTGACTTTTTAAAATAGAAGTTGAAAGCTCTTCATAACAAGAGAGTGAAGATGGAAGAAGTGATTTGATAAATGGTTGTGATTGATGTTTTTGACTATCTTTGACCAGTCTGTGCTCACCAGACCCCGGACTGGCTGTCTGAGCTCGTGTACAGGTTTTTTGACATTTTCCAAAAGCATTACATTTGTCCTTAGGCTTGTTTTGGGGAGGGGGGTGGGGGAGGCAATTCTTGATCTAACCACCAGACTCTCAGACTAACTAGATTTTGTGCTGGCTTCATAGTTGTTAGCCTGCATTTAGCACAGTTGTTACTCACTCACTCTTTCCTCTCTCCCAACTGAGGCAGCGGTGGAACAGGGGAGGAGTTTGGGTTCTTTGGTGCATACTAAGACTTAGGTTTGCATAGATGCTTTTCTGACAGCTGGGCATTTATAGGGCCCTTTGCGTGCATGCTGGATTCTCTGGTGTGTACTGAGGGTTGAGCTCATCCTGTAGTGTGTTTTAGTCAAGGAACATGTAAGGTTTCTCTCCTGTATGGATTCTCCTATATATATTGAATGTCCTAACTTCTCTGGAAGTTTCTTCACACTCCTGGCACTTTTCACCAACTCTATCTGAGGAAAAGGCTTTCTTTCTGATTCAGATCTGGCCACCATCATCCATGGTTCCATTACTTCGAGTAGACTACTGCAATGTGGGGCTGCCCTTGGTGACTGTTCAGAAGCTGCAGCTGGTGAGGAACGCAGCAGCCTGGCTCCTTTTGAGACTGGATTGCTGTATTTTTATTTTATTTATTTATTTAATAATCTGTATCCGGCGCCCTCCAGACTTACAGCAGCTCGGGGCAGCTCGCAACACATCTAAAAATAAGTTGAAACCGTACACAATATACAAAAGGGTTACTAAAACATTAAAAACAAACAGTAAAAGAGGTAAAAGACCACTGGCAAACACCCCTTCTCTTACAGGCCTGACGAAATACCAACAGGCTGGGAGCCAGGCGAGCTTCCTCTGAGAGGGAGTTCCATAGCTGCGGTGTGACCACTGAGAACGCCCTCTCCATCGTGGCCCCCTGGTTCACCTAGGGGACCTCCAAGAAGGCGCCCCCAGCAGATTGTAGAGGTCGCTCCAGGGCCCAGGGAGTGAGGCAATCTCTCAGGTAGGAGGGTCCCAGACCGTGTAGGACTTTAAAGGTCAAAACCAGCACCTTGAATTGGGTACGGAACGCTATAGGCAGCCAGTACAGAACCCAGAGCACTGGTGTAATGTGCTCCCTACAACCTGTCCCCGTCAGGAGGCTGGCCGCCGCATTCTGCACCAGCTGCAGCTTCTGAGCCCCACGTAGAGCGCATTGCAGTAATCTAGCCTTGATGCGATGAATGCATGGATGAGGGTGGCCAGGTTGGAATTTGGGACATATGGCTGGATCCTACACACAAGGTGCAATTGGCGAAACTCTCCCTTTGCCACTGCCTCCACCTGACAATCCAGGCGGAGGCCAGTGTCCAACAAGACCCCCAAACTCTGCACCTGCGGGGCTAGTGGGGGGTGAATCCCCTCCACAAGGGGGGCCATCACCTCAGCTGCCCTACCCACCAACCTCACCTCTGTCTTATCGGGGTTCTGCTTCATTCTGTTCAGCCTCATCCAGTCAATCACTGCTAACAGGCACTGGGAAAGCACCGAGACTGCAGGACATGGGTTTGTTGAAAAAGAGAGGTAAAGCTGGGTGTCATCAGCATACTGGTGACAGCACACACCAAACCGCCTCATGACCTCACACAGGGGTTGCATATAGATGTTTAACAGCGGAGACAGAATCTAACCTTGCGGTACGCCACAAGCAACATCCTGGGGGCTAGATGTTTCTTTCCCCAGCACCACCCGCTGGCTTCTTGCCGAGAGGAATGATCGGAACCATCCTAAGACAGTCCCATCCACCCCCCCAGGATCCACAACCGTCTCAAAAGCAACCCATAATCCACTGTATTAAACGCTGCAGAGAGATCCAATAGCACCAAAAGTGTTGAATGTCATAAATCCATCTCTCAGCAGAGGTCATCTACCAAGGCCACCAATGCAGTCGTGATGCCGTATCCTGGACGAAAACCTGATTGAAGGGCATCCAGAAAACTGATGGTATCCAGATGACCCTGGAGCTGCTGGTTCAATAACCTTGCCTAAAAAGGGGAAGTTAGAGGCAGGCCAGTAGCTAGCAATCGAGTCAACATCCAGTGATGGGTTTTTAAGCAGGGCTGCACCACCGCCTCCTTGAGACAGTCAAGGAGGCATTGATCACTCCTGCCAGCACTGGCCCCAAAGTCTCCCTGGAAGCTTTCACTAACCAGGTTGGGCAAGGATCTAATTCACTAAAAGTGACCCTAACAGACCCCAGAATCCCCTCCGCACATTACACCTGTGCTCCATAGTCTGCATTGGCTTCCTATAGCCTTCTGGGCACAATTCAACATGCTGGTTTTGACTGTTTAAAGCCTTAAATGGCCACATGTATTTGAAAAACTGGCTTTCCTTTTATGCTCCACTGCGAGCCCTGTGGTCTTCTGGGTGCACCTGCTTGCAGGTACCACCTGCCAGGCTTATCTGCATGACAAAGGCCCGCAGAGAGGCATTCTTGGTTGCTGACCTGGAACTAGGGAACTCCCTTCCCCCAGAGATCCGTCGGAGCCCGAGTATTTTCTGGAGGCAGTGCAAAACTTTCCTTTTTGGCAAAGCATTTGGCAGATGGGGATAGAGGTTGGGTGGGTGGGTTTTTGGGGTGAGGATAGAGATTTTTAGGGGATTTTTTTGTGTTGTATTTTTAAACTATTTTTTTCCTGTGGCTCCCCTCCTCTGTAAACTGCCCTCGGTCTTCAGGGAAGGGCAGGGTATAAATTTTAATAAATACTTAAATAAAATGTACAGGGCTTCTCCCCAATGTTGATTCTTATTTTTAAGATAGCAGATTTTAAGTGAGAGAAACCACATATACATGTGTCCTCTTACCTAAAACAGACTTGAGCCCTTGCCCTGCCCGTTTTCTTCTCTAGCACCTGGCGTATAGGAGTAACTGCTGGTTTCCCCTTTTTGATTTCACGCTCAGAGCTTTGTATTTTCCTTATTATTGCATGCCGCCAACATTGTGTAGTTTTTAGATCTGTATTCGCTGTGGGTTTTTTATTCATTGTGTTCCATAGCAAAGTGTGACATTTTAAGGGTGGCCCCACCAGCTGCCAACCGGTACATACAGACTCCTTTAATTGTTCATGGTGAGATGGATACATTTTAAATCAACAAGGTAAATCCTTGATTATAAATTTCTGATTTTAATCATGTTTTTGTATTCAGCTATTTTCTGGAAGAAATCCACGTTTATGTTGGTTGGTAAAACCATTAAAGCATATTTGGTTTTTTTATTATTATTGGCAGCAGAACGTAGCCTCTATGCAAGACTGGAAGATAAAAATTATGGTTCTAACTCTGAAGCCAGTTTCTCACAAGGAATCTTACTGAAATTGGTAGAACTCCTTATGACTTCAGGAGCATGACCTACAGCTACGCACATTTAGGTAATTCTGTAGCTTAGTACGCATTTACTTTTGGAAGGTTTATTTTGGTTTTTCAAAAAAGTATCCACTAAATCAATTTTTAGTCTTTTTGTTGTTGTTGTTGCACTTGAATAAAAAATAGAATTCAATTAAAATACATAAAATTATGCCGGTATTAATTTTTTAAAAATTGCTACATTTATCTTAAAATATCGTAACACAAATGCCTGAAACTAAAAACACTTGTAAAAAACCAAAGGAATAATTAAAGTAATATTATTAAACTAATAGGACACAAGCTTTTCTTGCACAAGAGAAATGGATTATACTGACGTCTTGAGTCTCCAAACTTTACGTGCTTTGTTTAACTTTATGCAGTGAATTGTTTGACACAAGTCAATAGAAATAGTCTGTGTGCAAAGCTAAGCATGTGCATCTTTACAGGATTGGCCTCAGTGAGACATTGAGTGTTGTTGCCACAAAGACAACCAGGCCTTGTTAGCTCAGGTGCTTGCAGCGTGGAAATATATGTACTTTAAAAACAAACACACACACACACACTCTCCCCTCCCCCACCCCCTTCTCTCTGCTTTGCACTGCAGTGGCAGCAGGTGGAGCTGTTCAGAGAACGAATTGCCTCTCTAGCTTCCCAGTCAACTGCCACAGCTGGTTAGTAAAGATAAGAAGAGGCCATGCTTAGGGTGAGTTGTGCAGAGCGCAAGGCTGTCACTTCAGAGATGGCAAAATCACAAGTAAGTAAGTAAAACTTCCCCTTTCTCTCTAATGAGCACCTGCTGCTCCCTGAGGAGCTCTCCCTGTTACTGCACGGAAGCAGCCTTTGTTAAAGTAAAAGAGAGCAGGAAAACAAGTCAGGAGGGAAAGGAAAAACTTTCAATACACTGAAATCCTCAGCCCAGTGTGCAGCAACAGTCAAAATAGCAAACAGAATGTTAGGAGTTATTCGCAAAGGGATAGAGAATAAAACTGAGGAGGTCATAATGCCTCTATACAAATCAATGGTGCGACCGCACCTGGAATATTGTGTGCAGTTCTGGTCACCCCATCTCAAAAAAGACATAGCGGAACTAAAAAAGGTACAGAGAAGGGCAATGAGAATGATAAAAGGTATGGAACGGCTTCCGTACAAAAAGAGGCTTGACAAGCTGGGTCTCTTCAGCTTAGAGAAGACAGAGGGGACATGATAGAAGCTTGTAAAATGTTGAGTAGCTAGGGAACGGTTATTTATCGTCTTAAATAGTACTAGAACTAGGAGACAAACTGGCTGTCGGCAGATTTAAAACAAATAAAAGGAAGCACTTTTTCACTCAACGCATGATTAACTTGTGGAACTTGTTGCCAGAGGAAGCTGTCAAGGCTAGTAGTATAACTGTGTTTTAAAAAGGACTGGATAAATTCTTAGAGAGTAGGTCCATTAATGGCTATTAACCAAGTAGCTTACGGGATGAACATCTTGCTGTCGGGAGCTGGGGGTGAACAACAGGGAATGGATGCCCATTGTGACTGTTGGTTCTTCTCCCATGCGATCGAGATTGACCACTGTCGAAGACAGGATGCTGAGCTTGACGGGCCATTGGTCTGACTCAGTATGGCACTACTTATATTCTTATGTTTTATTTACTTGGTTTTGCTTCATCCTCTCTTCCACCAATTGATGGCTTTAGTAAAGGAAGATCCAAGGGGACAATGCAGAGCCATCCATCCACAAACCATATTCCATAAAGATACCACATCTGTTTTTATAGGGATTGCTGAATGAGGGGCTCTGAGGACCTGGCAGCTCTCTAGCAAAATTACTTGAACTAAGCCCTGTATCGTGTTGCTTATGAAATTGACATGTGCCTGTCTGAGTGAAATCGTGCCCCTCTAAAGGCAAAGAACCACCACATGATGCTTTGTATAGAGGTGATATGCTGGAGAGTTTGCGGCAGTGTGAGCGAGGGTAACGATGGGGCTTGGTCTAAAAGAGAAGTTAGAGGAACCTCTCTTCTTGGAAGATGAGAAGGAAAGCCTAATAGTGATGAATGATTCTGAGGAACTATAGAGCTTTATCTTGGTTTTGGAAATTAAACACGCTGCCTAAGTAATGCTGAAGGGAGTAAGTTCCCATTAGGAAAGCACTAAATGTAGGCCATATGTTACTATGTGTGATCTTACTAGGAAGAAGGCTTTTAGCTAAAGTATTCTACAACAAAAGATGTCTCATCAGGTCCCAGGGAAAACTAGCAGTTGGCAAGGGTCTCCTGCACTGAAACTTAGGCACTGTCCAACTGTGTACTCTGTGAGCTTCCCTTAAAATAGTTACCTGACCCCCTGCTCCCTGGAATGGTGAGTGACCTCCATGGAGACACACCTGCAGAAATGGCAGCACCACACAGCCCTTCAACTCTGACTTTGGCAGCTTTTAGACGTGCGCCACGAGCACGCTACATAAAATCACGCTACGTGTAAATATCCCTCGTGTGGGATTTAGATGTGACATTTTGCATGTTAAAGCTGGATGCGTGTTCTTTTAAAGGCGCTAATTAAATATCTCGATGTTGAGGTATTTAATTTGCGTCTTTAAAAGAACGCGCCGCCGGCTTTAACGCAGAAAATGTCACGTCTAAATCCCACACACGGAATGTTTATACGCAGCGTGATTTTATGCAGCGTGTTCGCCGCGCACGTCTAAAAGCAGCCTTGGTTGGTTTGAAATGTCAGTGGTTTAAAATAATCTTTCACTCCGTGGTATTTAAAAATAAACTTCCTGACATTGGGCATGTGTTCACAATTAAAACTCTGACATTATAAAACCTGGAATTCAGCACTTTCTATTTTGAATGCTGTCTTAGATCATGATTAGTGGGAAAACAGGGAAACCGAGTTTAAAATTAAGTCACGTAAATTTAAGTATTGACAAAAATCATTTGTGAATGCTGTCTCCATTGTTATTAGCCAGGGTGTTCAGGAGATGTAGAGCTGAGAAGGGAGTGGATTTGCTTGGACTCGATCCAGGGTGCCAAGCCAGGTCATGCTCAGGAAAAGGCTTTGTTGCCCTTTTGCAAATAACTGGCCTGGAAAGGGACTTGGTTTGCTAGGACTTGGCAACAAGTTTGGGGGGGTAAGGAGAAAAATGACACTGGGGAATGGGGAGGGTGCAGGTCAGACCTGGGGGGATAGCACTTTTGAGTGCAGCTATTTAAACTTTTTTCAGCAATAAGTGGGGTTTTGCATGTTTCTTGATTTTTAGGATGGAGATAAAAGTACAACAAGGCCAAGTTGTACAAATACAACATATGATACACATGCAGCAGTAAGCACAATTTGTCTTCTAGTGATCTGGCTTGCAAACACAGGCAGTACTATGTACATAAAGAATGGCTCATGTTAGGTTAATTTACATGATGTTCAAAAAGCAACTGGAAATACGTAAGTTAATGCAACTTAGTTTTAATGCAGATCTTTTAGATCATTGGAAATCACCAGACTAGCTTTTATCAGCCAACTCTGTCCCTTAGCAACAACAAAAAAGAAGCAACCCCCACCCCCAAATCCTGTACTTCTGGCTAATAAATCTTAAAATGTTCTCCAAGAATATAGTGTTTGAAAACCATCTTAAAGTAAAATCTTTGTGTAAACATATGTGGAATGAAAGTTAGCCTATCATTTCTTAAAGTCTCTTAAATTCTAGTTTGCTCCCACGATGATGCTGTTGTGGAAGAAGAAATTTTAATACTATCTTGCATCTTCCAAGTAGTATGCAAAGTTTTCCTAATGCCTGTGTGCAGTAGAGAGGTTATCTACATTTTTGCAAGGGATAAAATGACACACAGAGTGCCGTGACCGTCCCAAGCCTATAAAGTGAACGTGTCGTTAAGTGAGATCTCCTTGCTTTGGAGATAACTCCTGACCCTTGGTGAGAAAATGGTTTTGGCATGTTGGGTACAAGACACATCTTGAGTAGGAGTTGTATGGGCCAGTCCTCTTGGAATTCAGCTATTGCTTCCCTGTGGTGGTGTCATGGCTGCTGTTGTGGGAGATGCAAGCAAGGGGCTGCTCTGCTCCCACTGGCATTTGAATTTTCTGGTAGTGGATGAATGGGTGAACTACCTCCTTTTGAGGGAGCCGGGGTGGGAAGTCATGCAGGGGCGCTATAAGAGAGTCAAGCATGGAGTCTTCCCCCTTACTCCCCCATTCTGGGCTACTCTTACTTGCTGCTCCTGATGCTCTTAAACGTTAATGTAAAACAATATACTCTCCCTCTGACTCACGAACGGTGATTGTGTCTTTTAGAAAGTAAGCTTTTTAGATGGGTACCACCTGGACCTCTCTGCCTGTGAAGTGCCTGGTACCAAGGCCTCCCTTTCCTGATGAAGGGTCCTGGGATTTGCTGCAATAAATATTTAATAATCATGCTTTATCTCTTCCACAAAAACCCACAACCACCTTATCTGGCCATTTACCATATGCCTAATGTTTTAACTAAGCATGTTTGAACTGTCTGCTGCACAAACACCTCTATAAAAGAGCCAGGTGGTTATGCTTGCCGTCTAATAATACATTGGGACTGCCTGATTTTCTTGTGAACAAAATCTGTGTTAAAGATTTTATTTTATTGCAGTTTGAAACAATAGACACTTAAAATGGTAAATTTATATTTTTTTAAAATATTAAAATGTATACTCCATCCTTTCCCCAAAGGCTTAGAGCAGCTTACAGTAATAAAAACATAAAAAATAAAATAGAGTAAAATCCCTTTTAAAAATCCCCACTCTTGCCTCAGAAACCCACCCACCCCAACCTCTGTCCCTGCCTGCCAAATGCTTTGGCAAAGAGAGGTTTTATACCACCCCTGGAATATGTTCAGACTCTGACGGACCTCTGGGAGAAGGGAGTTCGATAATACTGGGACAGCAACTGAGGCCGCGTTCACAACTGCGGCGGCGGTGGCGGCAGCGGGAGGGGCCGGGAGGGGCCAGGAGCGGCGAGGGAAGACGCGGCAACCCCGAGGAGCCAGCGAACGGGAAAAGAGCTGGCGCGAACAGGGATCTGCCGCAGCTTCCCTCACGCATGTCAGGGCAGGATTTTGCGCCCTGGTATGCACGAGGAAAGCCACGGCAGATCCCCGTTCGCACCGGCGCTTTTCCCGTCAGCCGGCTCCTCGGATTTGCCGCGTCTTCCCTCGCCGCTCCTGGCCCCTCCAGCCACTGCCGCCGCAGTTGTAAACGCAGCCTGAGAATGCCTCTGCGGACCTTGTTGTATGGACAAGATTGATAGGTGATATCCACAAGAGAGCACTCCCGGCCAACCACAGGGGTCACAGTGGCGCATGGAAGGAAAAGCAGTCTTTATTGGATGATAAATGTAGGTTTACTAATTAAAGATGCATTTGTACCATTACAGGAAAAATTGCTAAAATTTCTTTTTCATTAAAACAATAGAATAATAAACACTGCCATACTTCATCAGACTGACAGTCCATTTAGCCTGGTCTCCTGTATCTGACCCTGGCCGGCACTTGTGCTTGAAGAGAGCAAGAGATGGGATTCTTATAGAGGTGACTCATCCTACTGCTCACTCCTAGCTCCTGACAGCCAGCACTTTCATCTCCAACCACCCTGTTTAAGACCTGCTGATGGATCCATCCTCCATATGTATTTAATCCTGGATCATGAGAGGTTTGATAGGAGTTTTTCATGTAAATTTATATTCACAAAGCAAAAACCTTTCTAGTTCTTCTTTCATATATATATATTGCACTGATGCAGTTGCTCTTATAGTTGAGTATTTCCCGTATCTACATATCAAAGAAAATATAGATATTTTCCCCACCCTTTTCCTGACCTTCCCCACACTGGTTGCTTGTTCCAGATGAATTCTTAGTTGTATGTGCAACAAGGCCACTAAGTACAAAATATTCCTTAACGTCATTGAAATGTACTAGATAAACTCTCTACTTGCCTTTTTTAAGTTCATGATTTACAGAGTTTGGAATTAAAACTACAGGATGGACACACAAGAACGCTTCTAGTGTCTTCCTTGCATCCTTAAAAATAGGACACATGAGTTATTCCTAACCTGAGTGAAGCCGCCTCCTGCATGAAATAAAATGTTTGGATCTTATCAAATAAAATTTGTTTTCTTAGTGGCATGAGTGTAACTGATTGTATAAGCACTCGCATAACACTTTGAAGCACAGCCAGTTTGAAAAGTTAGATGTTGGTTTTTGGTCACTTTTTTTTTTTTACAGTGCTTGTTTTGTTATAATAAAAATAGAGAAAATAGTCAGAATGTTTATTTTTTAAATTGGGCTGTAGCATGTCAACAAAAGGTTGCACCAGATTAATCAAGTCACTAAACCCAAATCATGTTGTGTGTAACAATAGCAATAATTCAAAACATTGGTATTTTAAAGAACATTGTTTAATAAAGGTCTCTCTTTAACCTGTTTTCTTTAAGGTTTGAAACTTATATGCTGAAAGGGGTTGGAGACTCTGCAAACGGGCTAATACTTTCGTCCCCTTCTCTTATTTGGGAGAGATTCTGCTCTCATGAGCATGTGCCGTTCCAACTATAACTGTCAAAAGCCAAACCAGAGTATGTCCCTTACTGGGACAAAGAGCAAGTAGCACTTAGAATATCATTTTCCTAAAGCTTCTGATTTTCTACCAATAAACCAGAGGTATTTTCTTCCTAGAGGCCTCAGTACTGAAGGAAGAAGTAATTGCCCTCTTGATAGTTTCATATTTGTACAATTACTACAGTCAATTCTGTTGTTGCTTTGTGATGGCTTATGCTGCTTTAGCTGGCACAACCGAAAGTAATATAAGCCAGATTTAAAGTGACATACATGTGTTTGTATAAGAAACAGGTATACTGTCCTATCATTCAGGACATAACTTGGTCACTAAGCTATGCACATGCACCTGCGACTTCTTAACTTTGTGA
The DNA here is from genome assembly GCA_003113815.1 of Sphenodon punctatus. NCBI lineage: Eukaryota > Metazoa > Chordata > Lepidosauria > Sphenodontia > Sphenodontidae > Sphenodon > Sphenodon punctatus. The sequence continues at coordinate 142,099 of QEPC01012613.1, read as the reverse complement.
ACGTGTCCCCATCTCTCCCTGTGTTCCTCCTCCATTGTCTTTCCTAGATGTAAGCCCCTCAGGGTAAGGACTTGTCTCTAATGATTGTAAAGGGACAGGTACATGGTCGGCGCTATATAAATAGTAGTAAAATCACAGCAGTGGTTGACTCTTCATGTATAGTCAAGCTTGAGAGACAGATTTTTAAAGTGGATGATGCTACTTTGAGACTCGGCATTTAGTTATTTCTGTGTTGTATCATTTCTGCTGTCTGATCAATACATTTTGAAAATAATATATTTTGTGTGACACTGGGGGGCGGGGGGTGGGGAATCGTGTCCCGAATGATAGGACATTATACTTGTTTTCATATACGAACACTCTTCTGTCGGTAAGTTAAAATAGTCTGGTCAACTGTGTTGAAACTCCCGTAAAAAATCAATACCTTTTTGCTACTGGTTCAAGATTTTTCTGACTGATAATTCTTCTGCAGTCTTGTTCGTTCTCCCTCCCTCTCAAATGAGTATACCAGAACATTGCAAGAACCTGGTACTGTAAAATTGCCCCACAGGAGAATCTGAACAGAAATATCATTTAGTAGGCAACCTCATCTTAGCACATTCTTTTTTCCAGTTTGGTTATGAAGTACTAGACACTCAGGTTATTAGCATATATTTCCTCCCTCTGAAAGAACTCTTTCAGGTGATGAAAATTTCTATGGGCATGGAAAAAGAGAGAGATGACCGCTTGCATTTCTAAACAGAGCTCCTCAGATGCAGATTTATGCTTGTCTGGGTCTTCCACTGTCTTGTTTACACAATAGTGGAAACCAAGCTAATAACAGCATCCTCTAAGAACAGTGGTTGCTGGCACTGAACGTTGGGCCACACTAGCTTGGTTTCCTTGATCAGAGCGGACACTGAATTTCTTTTCCCCTGGCGTGTGTTGTAAGGGGCAAACTATGCATCATTCAAGTATGCATGCTTAAATATGTAAACCCATGCATGCTTTCAAGTAAAATCCCTGTTGCCTGCGGTTAGGAAAATGACTTGAGCAGTGCGAGCAGCAGTTTTCTAATTACAGTCGAAACAGCCCTGTTGCACTTACTGAAGCCTTCGTTAGAGGTGGAAGGTCCAGGCAATCATGAATCTACATTTTGAGGAGCTCTGGGGGCTCTCTCTAGAATAGAGCCTTGTGTTTCTGAGCATGTCTCACTATAGGAATTAGAAGTCCTATTCTAAGAGATCAAGGAACTCCGATCTTCTTCCAGGGGATGTTTGGATCTAAGAGATTGGTATACGCCCTCTTGATGAATGCTAGCTAGTTACCAGAAGTACTTACTGGTACTGCTCTTAACATTTTCCCTATGTATTTTTGTATATAGATTGTTGCTCTTTCAATTAAGAGTTATAGCACATATAATAATAAAATTGATATAGTACATAATTATCATTGGGGCATGAAATTTGCAGGTGCCTGGAAGCTATTGGCGCCCAGAAAACTGAGGCTGGCGACTGGTTCAGGGATGTAGTGGGCAAGAAAGGTTTAATATCAGGATAAAGTCTGGTGACTGAATTTTTTATTTGTTCGTTCGTTTGGCTCCTGGAGTTTGATCTGAAATGTAATCGAGACATGACCATACTCTGACCAAAAACTACTAGCGGTAACAAGTTTATTTCATTTCATTTTTTTATTTATATCCCACACACTCTCGCCAAAGGCGACTCGAGGCGGCTCACAACAAAAATGAAATCCTCTCACAATAAAGCATAACTACTGGGTTAAATCCCACGCAGGGAACAATAGGAACATAACAACCCACCCTCTACAATACCACACAATAAATCACAACAGCTGGGCTTAATCCCACATAGGGAACCCAGTAACAAAGGCAAAGAAAAAACCCACCTCTATACAATATATCCAATATTAATCATAGTTACAGCTCAGTTCATCTACCCTACTCCCCACCGGTATCAGTTCTACATTCACCCCCTGCTCCCACCAGGCGTATCCTATATCCAACCTCAAACCATCCCCTGCTGCCACCAGGAGACACTCCCTGACTCACCCCCCTCTCACAAGGGAGAGACAGAGGCCCATATAACATCATACCGGTAGGAGTACATATATCTAAACAGTATCTAAACCCTCTACAGCCCCCCCCCCCCAAACCTCCTGGCACGACCGAAGGGCAGGCCCCTTTGATCGTGCCCCTTCGAGCTGTGCCTCCGACACGTGCCTCTGGCTGCCCCTGATGTTGTAGGGAGTGGCCCGGAAGAGAGTGACTCAAGGCCCCGCCCCCACAAGGGTGGGAGGGAAGGGAGAGCGAGTCCATGGCCCTTCACCGGCCAGATAGCAATCCCCCGCCCACAGTACCAGGTAAGGCCCCTTGGCCTGCCTAGCTAGACGGCCACCAGGGGAAATTGGCGCACTCCTGAGGACGGAGCAAGGTTGGTGCGGCTGCACTCCCCGCTTGCAGCTGAATAGCTGCGGGCGGGATCGTTGCTGGGCAGAGCTGACGGGCCACGGCAGGAAGAACGGCGGCCCGGCCGAGGTTGCCCGGCAACAGGGGGCCTAACCAATGGGCGGGCGCGGTCTGGAGAGCCCTGCCTCCCTTGCTTGAGGGGAATCTCCCGCCCGCTGGCCAGTCCGGCATTCCGCCGGTTTGTCATCTCTGAGCTAGCCCCCTCCCTCCCTGGGGCACTGCAGGGGATACCCGGTTGCCGTATGGGGCCAGGAAGGAATTTTTTGCAGGGGTACCTTATTGGCAGTGAGTCTCCTGTTTTTTGCCTTCCTTGCAGTGGCTTGGTAACAATTTGGTTGATTAATCGGTCAGTAGTGAGATCGGAGGGAGTAATTGTTAGTTGAGGTTAGTGAGGTATGTTTGTCGCACTCTTTGCAGGGGTCCAGTGCGGTACATAGAGTTGGGTTAAGAATAAATTGGGTATAGAAGTCATCTCTTTAAGAGATGGGGAGGAAGGAGCAGGTGCACAGGCATGGCACGGCCAGCACCAGGCTAACCTCCCGGGGGAAGGATGCTTAGCACACAGGTGGCAGGGGCAGGCACGGTCCCCCAACTGGCGGCACCAATCCCTTACCCAGGTTTCCAAGGATGCGGCCTCCCTCCTACCCTCTCGTGCCTCGGCAAATAGCCGACGCGCGGGGGAACGGGAAGGGAGGAGTTAAGATGGCATTGGGGTGCACCTCCAGGCCATATCCTAGTGTCCATTATGTTTAAGCTAGTTAGTTATAGTACCGGCACTGAACCTGAATTGCCATAAGGGCAATTACCCCCACTAGGCTGATTCATACATTCCAATTTGAATAAAGAGTGTGGCTGTTTAAATCCAATAGTTGTCCTTGTCTCATTCCGATGCGCTGTCAATGGTGTCTGTTGTCATCCCACGGGTGGGAGATCTTCCACGCTCCACTGGCCACCCTGCCACTTCTGATCGCCTGAACCTGCTGCTCTTCTCCTCCCTCCAGGTGGCCGTCCCCGATGTTCCTGACCATGTTATCTGTTTATCCAAAGGTTGGATGTGAGAAATGACTGAAGTGTCGTTTTTAAGAGAGATTTTCTGTTTTGGGATGTTTGAAAGTAAATCACTTAATCATTACATAGCAATGCACTGAGGCCTTTTACTAGTAATAAAACAACTTCCAAGCTACCTTACCTAGATAATACCTCCTAAGTTGCTGATGGATTTTCTACATTGTGGGTATTATAATACTCAAACCACCATCTAAATATTCTTAAAAGTTTGTAAATTCTACAAAGATTTACTGCTGTGATTTTCATTGTTGTAGTTTGCAAGAGCAAAATTATAAGATGCAGTAAATAAAGATCCTCCTACTTTTTAACCTTTTTGTTTCCTTTTTAACCTTTTGTTTACTATATAACTTTTATTAAATAAGTGACTAAAGTAAGCATACAGTTTATAATCTCATTCAATGTGGGTGTAACAACTGGTTGCCCTCTACCAAGGGGCTGGGAAGGAATTTTTGCTGTCAGGACTGATTGGCTTGTGGTACTTGACAGTTGTTTTCGCCTTTCTAGCAGTGCATGTTAATTACAACTGGATTCAGGGAGAGGATGGTTTGTGCTTAGTTGTATTTCACTGTCGCACATAGAGGGGTCCAGGGTGTGTGGTTCGGATGCTTTCAATTAAAGTTAGTTGTGTGTTAAGCCATCTCCTTCAGAGATGGAGCAGGGGTGAAGCTAGAGCAGGGGCGGCCAGCTTCTAACCCAGGCTTAGGAGGGAGGGGCGAGCTATACATCAGAGGACTGGGGCGGTCCTCTTTGGTGGCAGCCACCGCCTCCCTCCTACTTCGGTCACGAGAGGGCTCGGACCTCCCCGACCAGCTAGGCGGCTGGAGTGAGAGTGACCTAGTACACGCACAAAGTTAGCGGCACTGAGGGACATCGAGCCGCATAGTTACGGTTTTTAGCAATTAGTTCTAAACATAGTTATGGGGACCCAGGAGGGCGTATACCCCCTCCCCAACATTTCAATGTTTGTCAATAAAATGTGCGGCCTTTAACCCCAGTTTTTGTGTTCGTGTCTTCTTCTGGGGTGCTGGAGCAACCAGCCTTGTAGTCTTTCCTTCCAAATGTAAGGTGCATTTTTCTCACCTGGAAAAACAAAACACCCCAGACCTCTCCCAACACCACAAATCACAAAAACCATAGCCAAATAAAGCAATGTAGTGCATTCACAATCTTCCCCCTAGAAGAAAGAGAGAATTAATTCTGCATGGAAGACATTAACCATGTTACTTAATGGTCTTCTGAAAAGCACTTGGATGCTATGAACGTTGCTGAGGCTACAGGATAGATAGGTGAGACTCTTTCAGTAGTGGTTAGTAACTTGTCATTGTCATGAAGTTATCAAACATGTCAAAAACGGATTCGTTTTTCAATAATTATTTAGCTGTGGTATTATGGTTTCTGTGTAAAGTATGGCTTTCGTTTCATGTAAATTGTGTTCTTGTGAATCCCTGTTGCAATGGCTGCACCGGGGGGGTGGGGGCACTGTATATTTTAGTATAGTTTTAGTATTCCTGGTACATAGATATATTGTGATTATAAAGAGAGAACAGATTTATACTTAGCTTGGGGTCCTTTTCTGCTATTGAGTACTACTCAGTTGCTCATCCTCTTTCAGTCATTTAGAAAAGGGAAAACTTCTTGAATTGTTTGCGTGTCTGGCATTCCAGCAGCACTTGGACTGGAATAATCGAAGCGAAACTGAGTTTAAAGTCTTGAATCTGCAGTTTCAGTTGTGTATCTCTTTAATCAGCTTTGAACACCACTAAACTTGCTTCGGTTGGTTTTAGTCATTCTGTAGATAGAAAACTTCGAAGTGTAAAATCTCTGAAGGAAAAGTTTTCATTAGTTTTAATCTGTGTTTGTTTACAATTAAAGGAAATTGAGTGGGAACATTTTCAAGGGAAGTTTAGGTACCTAAATCATTTTCTTTCACTTGTATCTAAATGTTTAGCTGCAGCATGTGCCCTTTAAAATATTTTTGTGCTTGGATACTGAACTCTTTAATTTTCCAGTACTTTGAACTTGGTGGATAAGATTGTCCTGAATAAACTCATTTCATTGTGCAACATGCATGCAGCAGAACATAACTTTCTTAGCGATCTAGGCATGACCCCAGCTGCCGGTGATAAGAGTAAAGATGACTTATATCTAGAAAACTGTATAGCTTGAACAGCCTGGATCTTTTTTTACACAGGGTAAGGCTCAGCACTGCAACCTTCTCCTGCCCCTTCAAATCCCTCTTGAGAATCTCTTCCATCAGGATTTCCCTAGCTCCTTAGACTGCCCCTAATGTTTCTATTGCCCTGCCACCTGTAATTTTAGCTAGGCAGTTCAGTGCACCTGCAACTTCAGCTCCCTGAATGTATTTTTGTCTCCCCTCTGTTGTCTGTCCTAGGTTGTAAGCCTCTCAGTGTCTAAACCTGTGTCTAATGCATTTATTCAGTGCCAAGCACATTGCATTATATAAATTATTGCAGTAATTATTTTTAAAGTACTTGTACAACTTTATATGTAGTTTGGAAGAATACTATAGTAATGCAGATGTGTGTTGGATTAACAAATATACTAATTCAGTCACGGTAATATGAATATAATGTGGAGACAGCTGAGTCCTGAAGGAGAACCAGCTGAGTGATAAAGAAGTTGTCTAATTTAAGAAAATAAATGAGCCAAAATGCAAATGAAGTCAACAGTCTAGGTGATGTTGGCTTAATAAAAGTGCCAATCAAGGTAGATTCTAGGTTTGGTGTTTCTTTCTCCTCATTTCAGGACTAACCAAGTCAGTCTGAAGATGCAAAGTTTAAAAGCTTTGCTGAAAGGTTAAAATGAATCACTACAGTTGAGTAACTGAAAATGGTATAAAGCATGAAATTACAATAAATAGGAGTAAAAATATATGGATAACATAAAGTGTAAAGGTAAAAGAAATAATGGTTACACAGGAATGAATTTAAGAACTTTTAAGATTTTAGAGTTCTGCACTCAGCTGGCCAGGCTGAGAACGAACAATAGCTTACCCAGAACCTAAGTTTGAAGAGGAAGAAAAGACTCTTGCAGAAGGGATCTTCAAAAGTTAGACAGGAACAGAATTACAAGTATCCCTCCCTTTGTTTTATCTATTCCAGCCATCGTTCTAGCCTAACTAATTATGTCCTGACTATGGATATTAAATCCCTTTGGCTGACAGTTTCTCACATACAATGCTGTTGTCTTCCCCGTAACATTAGCAGGGAATTTTGTTTTCTTTCTGATTGGGGTGCTGAGCTCCAATCTATAGCCATGGTAAACGTGTTCAGTGTTCTCAACCTTAGATACAAGTGTGGTAGATATTCTCAGTCTTTAGCTGCTTCAGCAGTTTTCCAGTTCCCTATTAACCTTTTCCAGAGGAACCTTTAACCCATAAACTAGTTCCATGCCAGTTCTTTCTGGGCAAACATAAGGGAACAGATGTACCCAGAAAATATAAATCCACAATGACGTTAATAAGCTTTTGATGAGGTCTTAGGTTTGCGCCTGTTTTTAAATGGGTGACGTTCTGAGAACACCACCAATTTTTAAAGCTGTTGCTTCTGTGTTCAGAAATAACTAAATTAATTGCTTTATAAACTTTAATGTAGCATATAAATAAAATGTAGAGAGGTGGTATACACTTCCCAGTTATTCTGGTGGCTTGTATTGGCTTTCTACCTTGGGCGATATAAAAGATAACAAAACCTTTAGCTTGTAAACTTTACTACCCTGAGCTGTGACCATGTCAGATTGCCAGGCTGATAAACATTAGGCTTAGTCAATATTCAGGACAGCATGAAAATAATTGCTAAATATATAGCTTCTATGCATCGGACTGTACTGCTCTGCCTTCCGGCAAATACCCTCTTTTAAAATTCTGATTTCATGGCCTTATTTAGGTTTCCTTTGGAAAAGATTTATTCAAAATACACAAAAGCTGTTTACTGTATGTGGGTTCCATACTTTGAACATCTGGGTTTAGGTCTCAGTCTTGAAAACTTTGGCCATAGGTTTTTCTGTAGGATATTGGATATGCAAATCTTGCTAACCCAAATTGTTTGTGCAGTTCAGTATGTGGGTGACTGTTTTTAATGTGCTATTTGTGTGTAATAAAGCATTCAAGTTTTGGCTGATTGGTTATTGATGTAGGATGTACCTAGTGGAAGAATTGGTATATGCTGGGAAATAGCATTTGCCAATAGCGCACATCGTTTAAAATGAGAAACTGGTACCATTTCCTTTGTGTTCTGGCAGTTTTTAAACTGTAACTAAATACATTTATCCTAGAACCGTAGAGTTCATGGGTCATCTAGTCCAACTCCCATCCCTCAAGCATGATACTCTATATAGCATCCCTGACAGATGCTTGTCCAGTCTTTCCTTACAAACCTCAAGGGAAGCAGATTTGATGACCTTCCTAAGCCACTTGTTCCCCTGCTGAACTGTTCTAACAGCTAAGATGTTTTTCCAAGCCAACTATCATACAATTTGAAACCATTTTTGTCTTGTCTTCAGTGGCAATGGAGAACAAATGGTCTCCCATCATTTCATTGCATTGTTTTAAACATTTGAAAACTGTCAACTGTCTACTCTTCTCCCAGCTAAACATGCCCTGTGCTGTCAGTGTTTCTTCATAGGACTTGTATTCTAAATCCTTGATCAACTTTGGTGCTCTCCTCTGAATTCCTTCAAGTTTCTCAGCCTCTTTTCTGAAACATGGAACCTAAAACTGAGGCTGCTTTTAAACGAGGGCGCGCTGAAGCGCCTCCCAAACGCCGCATTAAAGGAAAGCCGCCGGAAGTGACGTTCTCCCCGTTGCTGGCGGCGGCGGCAGCTGGAGACACGGGGCTTTGCAGCGGCGCGTTCTTAAGCGAGATAATTGAACTCTTAAGAACGCGCCGCTGCAAAGCCCCGTGTCTCCAACCGCCACCGCCGCCGGCAACGGGGAGAACGTCACTTCCGGCGGCTTTCCTTTAATGCGGCGTTTGGGAGGCGCTTCAGCGCCCTCGTTTAAAAGCTACTCCAGAAGAGGTCTGATCAATGCTGAGTATAGAGACACAGTTTTGGGTATTATCCTTCTTTTTATACAACCCAAAATGGCATTGGCCTCTTTTGCAATAGCATCACACAGTTGAATCACGTTCAGTTTGTGATCCATTATAACGAAGGGTGGGACACGTGGTGCGCGGTTTTTTTGGGTTTTTTTCAGTTTTGGGGGGTGGGGGGAGGTTGATCCGTGGCTTTCAGTTCCCATATTGGTTTTGGTTTGACCTCAATGGGAAGGGAACCAAAACCAAAAAAAAACCCCAGGGGTTTGGAACAGAAAAGCCCCCAACCTCTCCCAGACCTCAGAGGGTGGGGGTGGGAATCCACATCCCTAACACCCCACCCCATCCCCATGGCCCATCTTGTCTCCCACCCCGTGGGGCCCTGCATGTACTTACTGGTCTGTGGGTCTCGGAGGGTGGAGGTGCCAGGAGCTGCTGCCATCCGAGCTCTGACCAGTTGCACCACTGGGAGGCGGGTTCGCGCTAGAACTAGCTTGGCTGTGAAAGGCTTGCCAGGCTCTGGCAGGCTTTCTCAGGTCATGCTACCAGTGAACATGTGCAAAATAGCCACGGGGGCCCTTTTGCGCATGCCCAGCCCTTTTCCAAAATGGCATTAACTGCGTCGGCACTATCTTGGAAAAGGGCATCTTTTTCTGCATGTGCGTGAAATGGCTTCATGCATGTGCAGGCTCTTGTTGCAGCTGAACCAGCACCGGCATGACCTTGCCTCCTACCGCAGCTGCAACAGTGTGCCCTGGGCAGAAGGCTGCCAGTTGGGGCTCTGCTGACAGCAGCTTCTGGGACCGCCACCCTCCAAGGCCTGTGGACCACTTAGTACATGCAGGATCCTGGGTGTGGGAGTCAAGATGGGCCCGGGGGGTTGGGTACACAGATTCCCACCCCCACTCTCCGAGGCCGGGGAATTGTAGTTCTCCTTCCTATTGAAGTCAGTGGGAAGATTTCCACATTGACTTCAGTGGGAAGGTACAGATCCGAAAATTGGGAACTGAGATGGCCCAATTTTTGGATCCTTTTGGTTTTAAACCAGAATCTAATGTCCCACCCCTAATTATAACCCTGTCATCTTTCTCAATAGTGCTGCTGCTTACATTTGTCTTCGTTGAATTTCATTCTGTGGCTTTCATCTCAGATCTCCCAATTTATCAAGCTCATTTTGAATTTTATGCCTATCCTCCTCTAAGAGGGCTGGAATTGGTGATTCCTCTCCCCTTCCCCTGTTTTGTGTTCTCAGCAAACTTGATAAGTGTGCTGTGGACACCTTCATTTAAGTCCTTAGTGAAGATGTTAACCAGCACTGGACCCAAGACTGATCCCTGCAGAACTTGACATCTCTTTTCAATTTGAAGTTGATCCGCTAATTATTGCTGAGTGCATCTCCCCCCCCCCCCCGCCCCCCAACCAATTTCTCCATCCTTCTTAGGAGAATATCCTGTGATAATAAATCAAAAGCCTTGCGGATGTCAAGATCTATTATGTCAACTGTGTCTCCTTTATCTGCTTAACTGGTGACTTTATCAAAGAAGGAAGCAAGAGTGGCCTGGCATGATTTTGTTCTTAGCAAATCCAAGTTGGCTACTAGTAACCACCCCCATTTTCCTTTAGGTGTTTACAAATCACTTATTTTATGATTTGCTATAATACTTCCTTCCATATTAAGCAGTGGGCCCATAGTTTCCTTTGTTCTTTTTTCCCCTTCTAACATATTTATATAAAAAACAACCTTTCTTGTTACTCATTTTCCTAGTTGCTAGTAGTAACTTGTTTTGTGCCTTTGTCTTTCTGATTTTTGTCATGACACACTTGTGCTGTTTCTATATACTCCTCCTTAGTGACCTATTCTTCTTTCCACTTCCTGTATGTTTGCCTCTTGATCTTCCAAGTACGTAAAGAGGTCTCTGTGCAGCCATATTGGTCTTCTGTTTTTTGTTTTTTTTCTCAATTCCTTATTTATTTAATTTTTAGTTATCAAACATGTACATAACATTTATCTCTATCTCATATCAACAATAACAATCAGCATACAAAAAACTAAGGAAATGAAATAATTTTTTAAAAAAATCTATAACTTAACATGATATGGAGATGTGATTTGTAAGTGTCAATGCCCATATTAACGTATTCCAATTCAGTTTAGTAAGTCGGATTGAATGTAGATTAATGGCAAAGTCCAGCTTGGGTTCCAAGTCGAATAGAATTCTTCTAGGGTATCATGGAGTTCTGCTGCAATTCTATCAATTGAAAAGTACATACCATAGCCTCTGTATCCAGTCCGTCATCGTAGGTCTGTCTCGGGGGGGTGGGGGTGGCTTCTATTATTCTTCATATCCTTTTTCGCACTTGTGCTTCCATTAGTACTTCAGAAATGGCCACTCCTCCTGTACTCCTTTTTCTCTTAGCTTTTCTCCCCATTGGCCTTGCCTACTAACGGTGTGTAATTAAAAAAAATTGATTGTGTAAACTTTGTGATCCTCAGAAAAGGGAAGAGAGAGGACAGCAAATTCTTATCATTTGGTGATCACTTTCTCCCAAGGTGCCTACCACGTTCCCATTGTCAGTCGGTTCTTTTCCTATTGGTCAGAACCAAATCCAAGATTGTATAGCCCCTGGTTAGTTGGCCAGCTTTTTGAAAGTTTCAACCTTATTGTAAGTTTATTTTTGTTATGAACATAATAATGCTATAAACTAATGAAATAACAGAATGGTAAATATAAATAAAAAATAAACTTAAGCTTTATTGGCTTTTGTCAGCTCTTACTGTATACAGACTTACTATTTTTCCTTTTTTGTGAAATCTAGGAGTTTAATTAACGATGGAGATTGGAAATTTGGTGAATTCAGGCTTTCAATTTAAATGGTTACTCTTTTAGGATTATAATTAAATGATTAGCTGTCTTATTAGCCACCTTCAAAACACAACCAAAGGATTTCCTTGTTTTGTGAATGCAAATTAGTCTTTAAAAGCAAGCCTCAGTCAACTGAAAAAAAATTACCGTTTGAATCATCTCCTCTGTTTACAAGAATGTTCTCAAACATCTGTTTCTAGTCTTGTTTAGACGTGCTCTAGTGACCTGCTCCAGAAGTCTTAAGAGCTTCCATGCCTCATTTCATAGGGTGCCTTTGAAATGCAAAAATACTTATTAGTGGACACATGTAACAAATGAGGAAATTGGGGAGGTTACCTAGACTTTTGTTGTCCTATCTGGAGTGAAATACAATTCCAAACCTAAAATACCAGATCACCTCAAGAGCAAGTGACAAAATATTTGTATCATAAATTCTAGCAACATACAGAGATATTTGCAAGCCATTGGTCCAAGAATAACTTAACCACAGCCCCAAACCTAAATAAAACCAGAACGTGTGTCTATGTGTAGAGTAGTTCTGTACTAACAGAGCCTATGAAGTGAGAGGAGCCAGCCTGAAACCAGTTGCTTTCTTCTGCTTTTTCCACCCACCTGCATATTCAAAAGTCAGTCTGCATTGATGTCCTGATTGAAATCACTGTTTCTTTGGCATGATTTGATATACTCTGGGAAGATGATGCTTGGTTCTATTGAATAGTCCTTTCTAGTCTTGCCACGGTAGCTTTCTGGCTGCCCCTATGTATAGCAGAGTGTGCAGTTAGTGGAAAGCCTCTGCTTGAGGTTCAGAGCATTATTTTATTTGACTTTATCTTGAATCTAGTGTGTGGTAGTTGGACTGAGTTTTGAATCTCTTATCTTGAACTCCAGTTAAGAGTTCAGAGGCTGGTGGTTACCGAATGTAAAGGAGGGCAAAGGACAACTGTAGTGCCATGAACATTCTGGTTTTATTTAGGTTTGGGGCTGTGGTTAAGTTATTCTTGGACAAATGGCTTGCAGATATCTTGGTATATGTTTCTAGAATTTGTAATATGAATATTTTGTCACTTGCTCTTGAGCTGATCTGATATTTCAGATCTGGAATTGTATTTTACTGCTTGAGATATGGGAAAGTATTGAGGTGATGGGATGGGTGTAGTCACACGAGCTGTGGAGAGCCTGATCCCCATGTAGTCCCATGGTGGGCAAGTGCAGCCGCCACACTGCAGGGCCAGCACAGGGAGCTGGGTTCCCCCCTCCCCATGGGCAACCGGGCAGGTGGGCTGCTGTCAGACGTCCCACCGAGGTGCTGGCACCACAAGCAGGCGCCTGGCCCAGCCCTGCTTCCCTTCCTTGGCCTGACCAAAATCCCGCCCCTGGCTGTGATGTGGCTGTGTGTAATGGGCAAAAGTGCCTACAGCTCAAAAGCCCTGCTGCAGAGCTCACCACGCGCTGGGGCAGAAGAGGCCCGGGCACACGGCCTACTATGCCTTGGGCAGCCTTACTCTATTTTGGGTAAGGCTTCTACATGATTTGTCCTTGTCCTTTTTCCCGAGGACGCATTGCCCCAAACACGAGAAACATCTGTTGGCCGTGGGCCACATGATGAACTGCGTTGCCTGGTCCGGCTGCCCAGAGTGGGTTAAGGCTGCCCTGCCAAAGTTGTGGTGTGTTTTTTTTTTTTTTTTCTTCATTATTCTTAGTTGTTAACATTTTTACCCCACCCTTCCCCAAAGGCTATGGGCAGCTTACAAAAAAAACCTATAATAATTTTAAAAACATTAAAATACAATTTACCAAAAAAACACCAAAACCCTACCCATGCCACACCAGTCCTCCCAACAGTCTCCAACCGAATCCCTTTCCTCGCACGCCTGAACACACCCTACCCTCCAGTCTTCCTCCCTAAACCCTACCACCCAGTCCCATCCACCCCTATCCCTGCCTGCCAAATGCCTGGATAAACAAGAAGAACTTATCTCATCTGGAAAATGAGCAAGCTCAGGTGGACTACAACGAGGAGGAAGTTCCATAACTGTGGGGCAGCCACCTAGAATGTGCCTCTGTGTGCCCTTGCGGTAAAAACTTTGTGGGCAGTTGGTACCCCCAAGAAGGCACCCTCAGCCATTGTGGAGAGCCAGTGTGGTGTAGTGGATAAGGTGCTGGACCCGGACCTGGGAGACCAGGGTTTGAATCTCGCCCTAGTCAACTCACTGGGTGGCCTTGGGCAAGCCGCAACCTCTCAGCTTTAGTTCCCTATCTGTAATATGGGAATATGTGCATGTCTGTCTTTCCCTGTGTGTTCCCCTTATCAATGACCATCTTAGATCATAAGTCCACCGGACAGGGACCTGTCTCCAAAATCTGTGACTATAAAACACTGCGTATGCCTAGTAGCACTATAGAAATGATAAGTAATAGTAGACCTCAGGGGCCGCGATGGAACATAGGGGAAGAGGTGGTCCTTCACATACCTGGGGCCCAAGCTGCTTAGGGCTTTATAGGTTAAAACCAGCACCTTGAATTGTGCCCAGAATGCTATTGGCAGCCAGTGCAGACTCCCATGTGCTCCTGGTGACCTACCCCTGACAGAAGGCGAGGCACCACATTCATCTGTAGCCTCCAAAAAGTCTTCAAGGGGAGCCTTGTGTAGAGTGCAGTGCAGTAGTGCCTCGAGATTACAAAGGCATGGATGACGGTGGCCAGATCAAGATCGGATTTTTTTTATTTTTTTAAAAATAGGGTCGTAGTCTTCTCACCAGATGAAGTTGGTGAAAAGCGCTCCTGGCCACTGCTGCAACCTGGCAATCCAGGCTCAGCAGTGGATACAAGAAGATATTTGAAGGCTGAAAACGGGAGTGACCAAGAGTGGCTGGATCCCATCAATAACAGGGGTTCCTATGTCCTCAGGTCACAAGGCGGGCCAACCATCATCACTTCGGTCTTGTCTGTCTTCAGCCTCCATAGGCTCACCCACATGCAGTCCCTAATAGCAGCCAGGCACTGGGTAAGCACCGAGACTGCAGGACCTGGGTCAGATGAAAAAGAGAGAGAGAGCTGGGTGTCGTCAGCATATTGATGGTACTCCAACACAAATCTCAGAACAGTTTTGCCCAGCAGCCTTGTATTAGACATTGAACAGGAGTGGGGAAAAGATGGAACCCTGCGGGATCCCACCAGGGAGCTCCTGATTGGATGATGAGCCACTGCCCATCACCACCCTTTTGGGTTCTCCCAGCCAGAAATGAGTGGATCCATGAAAGGGCAGTTCTACGCACCCCGGCCGGATCCTGCAGCCGTGTCAACAACACCCCATGATTAACTGTATCAAAGGCTGTTCAAAGATCTAACAGAATCAACAGGGTACAATGTCCCCTGTTGATTGCCAAGCATAGATCGTCCGCCAAGGCCACAAGTGCAGTCTCGGTGCCATGCCCAGGACAAAAACGTGACTGATGTGGGTCCAGAAATCCAATAACTTCGAGATGCACCTGAAGCTGCAAGGCAACCACCCGTTCAGTAACTTGCCCTAAAAAGGGAAGGTTAGAGACATGGTGATAACGGGCAGGAGAGTCAACAACAAAAGATGGTTTCTTGAGCAGGGACGGACGACCGCAGTTTTGAGGCTATCAGGCACCCTGCCCTCCCGAAGGGAGGCATTGACAGCCCCAGCCAGAAATGTCCCCAGTATCTTCTGGCTGGCTTTCACTAGCCAGGAAAGGCATGGATCTGATTCAAAACTGGTCGCCCACACCCCACCAAGCACATCCTCTGCATCAGATGAATTAAAGCTGAGATTAATTGAAGCTGATCCAGGTAAATGGGGCAAAATCGAACCTCCTCAACCCCAAAGTCTAACTCTACACCCAAAGTGGCAGCACCCAACTCGAACCAAATACAAGCAACTTTATCCGCAAGGTAGGTAGCAAACTCTTCACAGCAGGCAGCCAATGACTCTAACTCCAAGCGGAGACAGCCAGGATTTAATAAGCTATTCACCACCTGGACAGCACTTTGCAGATGTTATGGTGGTAGTGAAGAAAGCTTTCTTTGCTGCTACCATAGCCACAGCATAGTTCTTCAGAAATAGTCTATGCTGCAGGCAGTCGGCTTTGGTGCGAACTAAGTGCCGGCTGCGCTCTAACTGCCTACCCTCTCACTTTAGCAGCCTCAGGTCTTCTGTCTAGTTTCTGAAAAACAAGATTACTGAAAGCGCAATCGCAAATAATTCGAACGAGAAGAAAATGGGAGGCATCTAAAGAAACCAGTGTGGCTGCACAAGGAGCTTTCTGATGAGCTGAGAGTTAAAAAGGACGTGTATAAGAAATGGAAGGAGGGACATTATCACCAAGGAGGAGTACAGATTAGTAGCACAAACCTGTAAGGATGGTGGCAGGAAGGCTAAAGCTCAGAATGAGCTGAGGCTTGCGAGAGATGCTAAGGACAACAAAAAGGGTTTTTTCAGCTATGTCCGAAGCAAGAGAGAGAAGCAGTAGGTCCGCTGCTTGGTGAAGATGGTGAAATGTTAACGGGTGACGGAAAGAAGGTGAAATTGCTCAACTTCTACTTTGCCTCAGTCTTCTCCCACAAGGGAAATTATGTCCAACCTGGCAAGAGTATCACTAATGATGAAGGGAAGGAATTGCAGCTCAGGTTGGTGAAGAGATGGTAAGAGAACACCTAGCAACTTTAAACAAGTTCAAGTCTTCGGGGCTAGATGAATTACATCCTAGGGTACTGAAGGAACTTGCAGATGTAATCTCAGAACCTCTGTCCATAATCTTTGAGAATTCTGAGAGAACGGGTGAGGTGCTGGAAGACTGGAGATGGGCAAATGTTGTCCCTATCTTCAAAAAGGGAGGAAAGGAGGATCCAGGAAACTACAGATGGGTCAGCCTGACATCAGTACCTGGAAAGGTTCTAGAGTAGATTATAAAGCAGTCAGTCTGTAAGCATTTAGAAACAATGCTAACAATGCTGTGATTACTAGGAGCCAGAATGGGTTTGTCAAGAACAAGTCATGCCAAACTAATCTTATTTCCTTTTTTGATCGAGTTACTAGTTTAGTAGATCAAGAGAATGCCGTGGATGCATTCTATCTTAATTTTAGCAATGCATTTGACAAAGTCCCCCATGATATCCTTCTTGACAAACTGGAATGCACAAGTATAGGATAGGTGATGCCTGTCTTGGCAGCAGTACATGTGAAAAAGATCTTGGGGTTGTAGTTGATCATAAACTGAACATGAGTCAGCAATGTGATTTAGCTGCTAAAAAGGCTAATGCAATTTTGGGCTGCATTAACAGAAGCATAGTGTCCCAAGTCACGAGAAGTAATAGTTTCACTCTATTCTGCACTGGTCAGACTACATCTGGAGTACTGTGTCCAGCTCTTGGCACTGCGTTTTAAGAAGGACATTGACAAATTGGAACAGCTTTAGAGGAGAGTGACTAAGTTGGTCAGGGGTCTAGAAACAAAGTCCTATGAGGAAATGTTGAAGGCGCTGGGTAGGTTTAGTCTGGAGAAGAGAAGACTAAGGGGGGACATGATAGCGGTCTTCAAATATCTGAAGGGCTATCTTATAGAAAATGGAGCCGACATGTTCTCTGTTGTTTCTGAGGGCAAGACTAGAACCAATGGACTCAAATTGCTAGTAAGCAGATTTCAGCTAAACATTAGGAAGAATTTCCTAATGGTAAGAGCTGTTCCACAGTGGAACAGACTGCCTAGGGCAGTGGTGGGCTCTCCTTCACTGAAGGTTTTCAAGTGGAGGCTGGGCGGCCATCTGTCATGGATGCTGTAGCTGTGGATTTCCTGCACTGAGCAGGGGGTTGGACTAGATGACCTCTGATTCATCTTCCAACTCAGATTCTATTATTCAGTGTCTACCAGGGAGACCTGTTCTGCCACCACAGAGGAAGCAGACGCAGTGTATTCCTGTGCGCCGCTGTGTCAATAACCTGGGTCAGAGTACCATACAGGAAAGCCGTCGAGGTCAGCGGGTAAATCCGCAAGAGAGTTCTGGAATCCTATGGGATCCATTTGTCTCC
The DNA here is from genome assembly GCA_003113815.1 of Sphenodon punctatus. Taxonomy (NCBI): domain Eukaryota; kingdom Metazoa; phylum Chordata; class Lepidosauria; order Sphenodontia; family Sphenodontidae; genus Sphenodon; species Sphenodon punctatus. The sequence continues at coordinate 124,598 of QEPC01012613.1, read as the reverse complement.
GGGGGAAGACCATCCTTACTGGTCCACCACCCCGACGGGGGCAAAGAAGGGCAGGCATCTGGGCCTTCAGAAGATAATGATCCAACCATGACAACAGTGTCATAACGACACCCCCAATAACCAGAGCCCCTGCTTCCAGGCCAGTGCAGCACATAAGATTCAGTGTTTCCCCAGCCTTGTGTCAGGCCAGATATTATCTTGGATAGGTCCATGGTAGTTATGACAGTCATGAACTCCTGCTCGGCTCCTGAAAGGGAGGCCTCAGTGTGTACGTTGAAATCACCAGACACAATCAGTCTGGGCGATTTCAACACCACCTCTGAGCTTGACTACAGCAATTAGGGAGTCTGCTGTGCAGCAGGGTGGATACACCAACAAAATCCCCAATCTATTCCCGGTCCTCAGACACCAGGTTGGACGGGTCAGACAGTGGATATCTTCAATACCCAAGGCATCTCGTGCAGCTGCACCCGAGGACTTTCCATTAATGACTTGTAGGAATTTCATTTGACAACTGCATATATTTGAACCTTCATCTGAGTAGTGCCTTCTCAGACACTCAGATCTCTTTGTTTATTAGACAACATCAATTTAGATGAATGGGTATTGCTGCCTAGAAAATGAACATAAGCCACACAAAGGCAAGACTTGGATACGGAATTTGTGTTCAGTTGCTTTGCCCTCCTCATTTCCCCCCACCCCACCCCCAAAGCATTGTAACCTGAAATGTTTTATCCTAATGTTTTCACTGTGCTTTTGTACCCATCCTCTCTAAAAAGAGGCACTGGGAGAGCTGGACTATGTTCTGCACCTGATTTGAGTGATGCTGGACAGTGATTTCAGTGATGCTGGTCTGTGCCTTGGTTCCTCCATATGAACTGGAGATTATAGTATACTTTGAGTGGTTGAGCTTCTTAACTCTTCGTAATTGCTCTGTTCCCACAGCCAAATTTGTTGCCCTCTTTCATTTTACTGTTTGCCGGTCACTGCTGGTGGAATGATGGTAATGTTTAGCTGGGGCCTGTCATAGTCGGTAGTTGCTAACTAATTAAATGCCAGACCGGCAGGATTATTTGTTGACTATTGCTGAATTTCTGCCTTAGGGCTTTTTAACAATCCCATAGGAAAGTCTCTAACTTTTTACCTAGGAGGTTCTGCAAAACCACTTCAGTCTGAACCAGATACCCTGCCTAGGCCTGAAATGGTAAACTCCCACGGCAGCTTTTTTTGTGTGAAAAAGCTGTCCTGCGAATTGCATCACAGTGCTGTGTAAACAGCTATTCCGCCTCGTTTTCTGCTGTTAGTTGCTTTTCCCGCACATGTTTTCCACACTTGCGGTTTCCTAGTGGTATGCCGCGTTTGCCAATATTTTCCGCATTTTAGCATCCCTGCGGGGTTTCTGCAATGTTCTGTGTTTTTGTCTAAAGTTGTCCGAATAGCAGAATGTTGGCTGCATTTCAGCTGAATAGACAGTTTTGAATTGCGGAATGGCGGCGTGCGGCTCTCTTATGACTGGGGTCTGGGCCAGGGTGGGGTGGCAGTGCAATGAGTTGTCTCTCGTTGTCTCTCCTCATGTCATGTGGCTGGCAGGCACATCATGATGCAACCCCTATTGGATATTTAATGCATATCCTGTTGCTTTTTGTTGTGGAACTTAAAGGTGAGTGCTGGGAGTGCGGACGGTCATCATTGCGCACAATTTTTGAATGGATGCATAAGGTGAGAAGGAGTGGACTCTGTTTGTTTTTTTTTTTTTCATTCTTTCTCCTCTCTGTTCTTCCTTCTGTGTCCACGTGCGACTGGCTCGGTCTCGAATTGGGAAGATGACTTTGATCTTGAGTACTCCAGTTCCAGGGCTCAAGCGGGCGCGGTGGGAAAGAGGAAGGCGAAAGAGTGCACTTCGCAATTTAAGGGTACAACTTCATCCAAAACAGGGAGTGTTTGACCCTTCAACCACCAATCACAGAGCAGCGCTCTGAGCGCGGGGCTGGAAGCGCTCTGTGCACAGGAAAAAGCTGTAGCTACATAGGAAAAGCAAATTCTGGATGAGGCAGAATTGCCATTTAAGACCATTCTGCTATTCTATGGCAATGCATGAAATGTACCAACATTTTGACATAATTCTGACACTCTGCAGGCCAAGCGCTGTTTCCGCAACATCGGAAGAGAGCGCGAAAATTGCAGAATGTTGCCAGAAAAGCGGGAGGATTACCGAAATAGTGCAATTTTCCTCCCCGCAGTTAATTCCCACCGTCACATCAGCTCTAACCCCAGTGTTATAACGAAGGTAGAATTTGAGACCATGCCTTCTGGAGGACAGATTAATATGAATTAGGCAGTCCCTGTATAGCTCCTCTAGAGCACTCTATAGAAATCCCAGTGCCCTCCTGCCTGGTAGCTGAGACTTGGGCTACGCTCTCGTCTGACATTCCATTCTTGTTTTGTCTCTGGGAAATAATCCAGAAGCCAAAACATGCGCAGGGTTTGTC
>QEPC01012613.1:96347-117408 GCA_003113815.1 Sphenodon punctatus | reverse complement strand
GCCCGATTCTTATTTTCCATGCCCCCCCCCCCCTTTTGCATCCAGTGTGAGGCTTTTCCCCAAGCCTCCTTGCCCTTGGTTACCCCTGTGGGTTTTGCCGACCCCCGGGTCCAAGACAGTTGGCTATCACAAAAGGGGGGGTACATCCATTATTGGGGGGGACCAGGGGTCCGGGCTAACATCCCCTTCCCTGACCTGAACCAGTTGTCCTACACCTCCATCCCAGTTTTCTCTGTCATTGTGTTCTATGTCTCCTCAGACTTACACAAGCAATTGGGATAAGACTTAATAAAGAAGTTGGATTTTTTAAAATTGTCCGAAGGGATTCAGCACCTGTAGAAGAGTACTTTATAGACCTGGGCTAGTTTACCTCTGTTAGCTAAAAAGATTTTGCCTGAAATTGCTTTTGAATGTGGTTCTCCCCCCGCCCCCCCCCTTTTTTTTTTTTCCAAGGGAAAAGAAAATATTGATATCTATTTGTTGCTGGTTATAAAGATTCATGGTTTTATGATATGACTATTTTTGGTTACAAAATATTTAGAGTTTAGAAAGGCTTTAAACTATGCTTTACTTGTTTTAATAAGCATAGTCCTAGAGAGTTAAAATTGCAATATGATGATGACATTTACAGTTTGAATACTGCAAAGGTCCAGACGCGTTAGGTTTCCATACTCGGTGGTCTACCTTGTATACATGAGCTCCATGTGTTTGTGTACTATATCTTTACTGCCTTCTCCGTATTTATAAATGAGAACACACTGACTAATATTATTGTTCTCGCTCTCATTCATTTTGAATGGACAATTTAGGTTGCTTAGCCAATTAGTTATACACTACTGTAAAAACATTCCAATATTGCTTATTTCCTTTTAGCTGTTCAAAGCAACCTGGAAAGACGTTATGACCGGGCTTAGACAATAACCCAAAGAAACACAAATAAACATTTTAAAACAGAAAAAAATGTAGCCTGCCAAGTACTGTGAATAAATGTATGAAAAAACGGCTCAACCAACAAAGCATTTAAAAACAGGGGGAAGCCAGCAAAACAAAACGAACTTGGAAACATTGCCCATATCTTTAAAAATGGTTCTAAAAACAATAAAAGTAAAATAGGAATCTTAAATTAAGGGACTGTTTTTGCCAGATGTTGGAATGAATGTTTAGATTTGTGAATGATCAGAAATGCTGCGTGCACAGGCAAACCCACTTGAAGTACAGGGACAAACTGCAGCGCTCCAAGTAGACATTTACCTACCTGGTACACTTTATAAACGGTGAAAAAGAGTACTTTTTATAAAGAACTTGCATTCAATCATACTTTGTTGTAAAGACACTCTTTTGTTAGGGCCTCAGTAAAAGATGACTGCTGCTGCTGCTGCTGTTTATAATTTCTATAGTGCTACCAGTCATACACAGTGCTGTACAGATCATATCAAGGATGGTCCCTACTCCAAGGAGCTTACAATCTAGCTGACCGAGTTAAAATGAGGGGCCATGGACTACAGGATGCAGTTTATTCAGTAATTTGTTGCAACTAAGATATTTTAGTTAAAATCTAGAAGGCTTTGATCAGGGCCCCAGGCAAAATGTGGTACCGCACTTTGCAGATTCTGCGTGGAATCTGGCCCTGTGCCAGATACCCTCAGAAACAGGGAAATTCCCCATTGCTGCTGCTGCCTTGTGCTGGTGGTAAGAGTGGGTGACTGGGAAGGAGGGGGTGGGAAGCAGCCGCAGCCAGGTGAGTTGCTGGGCTGTGGGGCTAGGGAGTTGCAGAATCAGCCTAGGAGACCTGAAGACTCCCATGAAATCTTTAAAAAAAAAAAAAAAAAAACTTTGCAGAAGAATTGTGGCTCTGGCTATGATTTATTTATTTTTAAGACTTGATACCCTGCCCTCCTGTCTCAGCAGCTCAGGGCAGCTTACAGTCATAATAAATAAACATTCATACTAGATAAATACATTAAAAAACAGGAGGTTGTTGGGTTTGGTTTTTAAAAAAAACCCAAAACAATCCACCCTAACCCGCTCCCCCCACTCATCACCCCCACCGAACGCCTCACAGTTTTGCTGAAAAGTGTGGAGGTCTGGGGCCAACCAGGCCTCTGCTGGGAGGGAGTTCCACAGCCTTGGCGGAGCCACTGAGAATGCCCCCTCCATCGTGGCCCCCCCAGGATACCCAGGGGACCGTAGGGGCTGATCCAGAGCCCAGGGGGTGAGACGGTTCCGCAGGTAGGCAGGGCCCAAGCCGTTTTAACTTCATAGGTAAGCACCAACACCTTGAATCGGGCCCAGAAGACTATAGGCAGCCAGTACAGAGATTGGAGCACCGGTGTAATGTGCTCCTGGCGGGCCAACCCCGTTAGGAGGTGGGATGCCACATTCTGCACCAGCTGTAGTCGCCGAGCCATCACCATGGGTAGCCCCACAAAGCGCACGTTACAATAGTCCAGCCTAGTGGTGATGAAAACATGGCCCCGGGCTGCCAATGTGCAAGAGGGTGCAGGCTACAAATCTTTCATAAATAAATAAAATTGTGGCCAGGTTGGAGTCTGAGACGTACGGCCGAAGCTGCTGTACTAGATGTAGTTGGCAAAATGCATTCCTTGCCATAGCCCCCACCTGGACATCCAGGCAGAGCTGTGAATCGAGGAGCACCCCCAGACTACGAACCTGGGGAACCAGTAGGGCAAACCCCATCAATAATGGGGGACACCAACTCCACCGCCTTCCCCACTAACATCACCTCTGTCTTGTCAGGATTCAGCTTCAAGCGGCTAGCTTTCATCCAGTCCCTCACAGCTGCCGAACACAGAAGCACTGAGAATGCTGGGTGTGGGTTGGATGAAAAAGAGAGGTAAAGCTCTCATTATATACATGAGAGAACGCACGCCTGGGTTCATGAATTAAAGATGACCTCAAAGAGGCAGACATTTAGGCAGGCCTTGAATATGGATAGGGAGGGAGCCTGATGCACTGCCTCAGGATGATGGTTCCAGGCATATGATGCAACAAGGTGAAAGGCAGAGTTGGGAATTGGTGATAACGAGCATCTTGCCTGATGAACAGAGGTGATGAGAAGGGAGGAGAGATAGTGAGGGATGTAGGGGGAGAATGAGGGTGGGGAGGTGGTGAGGGGCTGCAGAGTGAAGACGTTTATAGATGATGTGATCAAGACCAGTAGTATAACTCGGTTTAAGAAAGGGTTGGACATGTTTCTGGAGGATAGGTCCATTAGCAGCTATTAGCCAGGTAGGTTTGGGGAATGTAACCTCTTGCTGTTGGGAGCTGAGGGTGAACAACAGGGAATGGATTGCCCCATAGTGACCTGTTGGATACTTTTCCAGGCAACCAAGATTGGCCGCTTTCTGAGACAAGTGCTGGGCTCGGTGGACCATTGGTCTGACCCAGTATGGCACTTATGTTCTAGGGGAGTAGAAGAAGATTGAGCTGTATGCAGAAGCGAATGGGGAGCCAGTGTAGTGACTGGAGGACAGGGGTTACGTGGCTGTAGCAGCGTACATGGCAGGTAAGTCTTGCAGAGGAATTTTGAATAGACTAGTGGAGATAGATGGTTCAGCGGGAGGCCTGCAAGAAGCAGGTTACAATAGCCTAAGTGGGAGGTGATGAGAGAATGGATAAGGGTTTTGGTGGTGTGTTCAGAGAGGAAGGGCTGGATTTTGGCAGTGTTATAAAGAAATGACAAGTTTTGACAGCGTTTTGGATGTGAGAAGAGAGAGAAATCAAAGATGACCCCAAGGTTGTCTGCTGAGGGGACAGGAAGGATGACTCTGTTCTCCACAGTGAGGGGGGTGGGGGGAGGGGAGGGGAGAATTGGGTTTAGGCAGATAGATAAGAATTTCCTCTTGGCCATATTAAAAGGTGGCAACAGTGAGACATCCTGACAGGCAAGCTGAGATCTGGGACTGGATTCTGGGTGAGAGTTCCAGTGCAGAGAGGTAGATCTGCAAATCATCCGCATGAAGATGATACTGGAAGCCATGCTGTGCGGGGCAGCAAAGAGAAGGTTTTTTTGCTGACATCATAGCAGCTGCGAAGTCACGTCCAGCAGAGCTTTTCCAAGTGGTGAGGGGTCTGGTCAATCTGATCTGTCTCCACCTGGACATGGAATCATCCAGGGCTTGTTGCGACATGTTTATGGTGTACTCAGGGCCAGCCCAAGGGTTTGAGGGGCCATGTGCCAAGCCTTGCTGCGGGCCCCCAAAGGCTGACTGGTCTGCCAGCAGCAAAGCCGCTGGTGGGCCGGAGGCACCTTATGGCTGGCAGAGCTCTAGGGAGGGGCTTGTACATTGTAGGCGGAGGCGGAGCCCTGGTAGAGCTCTAGGGAGGGGCTTGTCCATTGTAGACGGAGCCAGCAACAAAGAGTTTTCAGTGTTAAGATGTGATGGACAGAACATTAGTTTACACTGGGAACTCCTTGCTGCTAAGTAAAACCCTGTCACTTGGAGACTGAGAGAACCCTCCTACTAGCATCTCATCCAGTAAGTGGATGGGACTCCAGTTGGACAACTCTCTCTCCATCAGTGGTGGTGCCATAGCAGGATAAAAAAATCCTGTTCACATATTTAAAATATACAAAACCTTTGGGCCACATCAAAATAGGTGTATGCTATTAACAATACCTGATCACACAAGCACGTTCATATTCAGTAAAAATAGCATGTGAGGAGCCACTCGAAGAACAGAAGGTTGCTACCTTGTAGATAAGGTTCTTTGAGATGGCTCCAAACATTCTCACAACATCCACCCTTCCAGCCTTGTATGGAATTTTTTCCTCATATTTCTAGAAAGGGTTGGAAGGAACTGTCATTCTGAGGGGGGGCGAGCACTTTTTATACTACAGGAGCTCAAGACCATCATGTGGCTATTTGACTAGGGTGAGCATGCACAACCCAGTTGTGAGAATGTTAGGTGCCATCTCAAAGAACCTTCTTTACAAGGCTACAACCTTCTGATCAGCACATGGGGAGGAGCTGTTTGTAAACAAACAGCTTTATCTACCAGTCAGATTGGGTTGTCCCCATTGCTGCTGCTGCAGCGCTACAGGAGGGAGAGGTAGATGAGGGATGGTGTGAGCCTGGCGGCGGTGGGGGAGGGGAGAGGAGGGGGGGGCATATGTCAACTGGCAGGGGGGGCCCAGGGCAGCGGGGTGGGGGAACCAAGACAGGACAGGTGGCCGGGCAGGCTTTGCTACCAATGGGAGTGGCAAACGGCAGCGTCTCACACTTCATCTCCAACCCGCGGCCCCTCCCTCGGAGGCCACCACGGGCCCATGTGCCTGGGCGCCGGTGGCACATACTATGCAGATAAGAATCACTCACATTTAACATGACTTCCACTCTACCTTTGACTGACTTCAGGTACAGACTGACGTCAGACTTCAACTGACTCGAGTACAGTGGTAGAACCAGAGGTTGGGAATACCCTGTCTGGTCATTGTTTATGGGTTCAATTTCAATTGGTGACGCCTGCAGATGTGGGTTATGTGCTTGGGTCTGTTTGGGCCACAACATGAACTTGACCCATGCCCCTTCTGGCTGGCGAAAGCCAGCAGGGAGATGCTGAGGCCATTGCTGGCGGAGGTAATTGACGCTTCCCTTGCGGAGTGGCTGAACTCTCTTAAAGAGGCGGTGGTTCGGCCTCATCTCAAGAAACCATCTCTCGATGTTGATTCCTTGGCCAGCTATCAGCCTCTCTCTAGGTTATTGAGTGGGTGGTGGCCCATCAGCTACAGGCGCATTTAGACCACATCAGTTTTCTGCATCCCTCACAGTCAGGCTTTCGGCTGGGTTATGGCACTGAGACTGAGCTTGTGGCTTTGGTGGATGATCTGTAGGTAGAGCTAGATAGGGACATTCAACTCTGCTGGTTCTGCTTGACCTGTTATCGGCTCTTGACATGGTGAATCATGAGGTGTTGGTGTCCCGCGTGTGGGACCCTGCTGAGTTGAATGGGATGGTTTTACAATGATTCTGTTCCTTCCTAGCTGATAGATCTTAGCGGCTGGTTCTGGGGGATTGTTCCTCTTTTCCCAGGGGTCTCCTGTGTGGGATCCTGCAGGGTTCTATTCGGTCTCCCCTCTTGTTCAATGTGTATATGCAGCCAACAGGGGAGGTTGTACGCAGATGTGGGGTACATTGTCATCAATATGCAGGTGACACTCAGTTGTACCTCTCCTTTTCAGCAGACCCGGACCTTGCAGTCTCAGTGTTTTCCTAGTGTCTGGCTGCAGTGAGTGATTGGATGAGGTCTAGCTGATTGAAGCTGAATCCCAATAAGACGGAGGTGATGCTTGTTGGTGGGATCGGGAATCTGAGCGAGGGAGGGTCCCAGTCATTGACGGGGTCCATCCTGTGTTGGCGTCTCAGGTTCGTAGCCTGGGGGTGCTCCTGGATCCGCAGCTGCACCTGAATCTCCAGGTGTCTGCTGTGGCCAGGGGTGCCTTTCGCCAGTTACATCTGGTGAGACAGCTTCGCCCATATGTCTCAGGCCGATCTCACCACCATCATTCATGCATTCGTCACCTCTAGGCTGGACTACTGTAACACGCTCTATGTGGAGCTGCTCACGTGACTGTTTGGAAACTGCAGCTGGTGCGGAATGCGGCGCCCCGTCTGCTGACTGACGGGCCACTGGAAGCACATTACACGGGTGCTCCGGGATCTGCACTGGCTGCCTATTGTCTTCCGTGCCCTATTCAGGGTGCTGGTTTTTACCTATAAAGCCCTGAATGGACTGGACCCTGGTTACCTGAAAGACCACCTTGTTCCCTGGGCTCCAGGGCAGCTCCTGTTGTCATCCGGGGGCACCCTCCTGGAGGTTTCCTGGTACAGGCGAACGTTCTCAGCGGCCGCGCTGGTGCTGTGGAAGTCGCTCCCGGTGGGTATCGGTCTCAGCCTAGATGTCCACACCTTCCGACGCCAGTGTAAAAGTTGCTTCTTCCGCTAGGCATTCTGGGTTGGTGGGGGAGGGATGGGTGTTTGTTTTTTTCCTGCACAATTTTGAGTTTTTAATTGAGGTGGCAGCTGTTGTACTGTTTGTTTGCTTCTAACTAATATATAGTTTTATTTCTTGTATTTTTATATTGTTGTCCACTGCTGGAGGCAGGAGCGGTGGGGTAAAAGTTAATTTAATAATAATGGGAGGAGATCAGCTCACCAAGGGAATGGGTGTAGAGGGAGAAAAGGGCCCAGGACAGAGCCCTGGGGCACACCTCCTGATAGTGGAATAACAGAGGAAGAGGATCCACCAAAGATACACTAAATGTGCGGTGGAAGAGGCAAGAGGAGAACCAAGATGGGATGGAATCCTGGAATCTAAAGCAAGACAGCGTGTCAACAAGCAGATGGTGGTAACCCGTGTCAAAAGTAACAGGTCAAGGATGAGGAGAATAAAGTAATGGTCTCTGGGTTTGGCCATGAAGAAGTCGTTGGAGACTTTCAGAAGGTCTGTCTCCATAGAGTGAAGAGGGCAGAAGCCAGATTGGAGAGGATCAAGAATGGCCTGAATTGCAAGAAAGTCAAGGTAGCGGACATGAACAGCTCGAGCAGTTTGGAGGCAAAGGGAAGGAGGGAGATGGAATGATAGCTAGTAGGGCAAGTAGAGTCCAGTGAAGGTTTTTTGGGTAGTGGTGTGGCCATAGTGTGTTTGAAGGCGGCAGGAACAGTTGTAGTGGAAAGTGACAGATTGAGGATGTGATGACTGAAGAGGATGACTGCAGAGGAAGTGAGTGGGGATTGGGTCAGAGGAATAAGTGGTAAGTTTGGAGGAGAGAAGCTGGTCGACTTCCTCTTCTGTTACTGCAGATAAAGGGGAGGATGGCGGGGGAAGCTTAGCAGAGATTGAGGTAGGGCTCTACCAAATAATACTTCCGAGTACTTGGGCCAAATACTGAAGTTCCAAATTGTCAGCCCGAGTACTTGGTGGCCATTTGGTGCTGTTTCTGAAGTTTCAGAATTCTGGACCTCAGAAAACTTTGGAAACTTCAGAAAGTTGTTGCAAAGTTCTTGAACCCACAGCCAAAGCACTACCCAGAAAAGCAGACAAGCAAGTGTGGGACGATCGCTCCAGAAGACAAAAAAAAAAACCACAGCGCAACAGTAGTGTGCCCACAGCATGACCCACCATCTGTAGTGAGTGCACCCACTTTATCATTATGCCAACCAAGCAGTGCACAAAAATGCAGGCTAGCAAGGTAGCAAGGGTCACTTGCTCAAGAAGAATACAACAACCCCTGCAAAACAGTCTGCAGCTGCATGGAGGAATAAATCCCACCAAAAAAAGCCAGCAAGCACAGGCCCCAGCAGCAGTCACAAAATGAAGAAACCAGACATTCACACCCCTCCAGGGGCACCCTCTTCCTTGGCATGGCATTGTGGCAATGGTAACTTGAACAGACCAAGCAAACTTGGGAAGTGGAGCCAGGCAGAGAGATCCCTTCTCATGATGCCAAGTGTCAACCAAGCAGGCAGCAATGTGGCACACAATTATTTATTTTAAAATTTTCATGGCATGGTAAAGGGTAACGTAACCCCCGTCCCCCAGCATTGGCCCAATGGACAGGACAGGCCAAACCATGCCAGGACAGGCACCCCTCTCTCCCACCCCAGCCGATTACTTACAGATCCAGCAGCACTTTATCATGCAGCTCAGCCAAATTCACCAAAAAGAATGGACAAAATGGCTGCAGTGCATACACTTATATTTTGCCCTGCCAGCCAATTCAAAAGCTGACCATCTGACTTGGCCAGCCAATCAAAACTTTCCATCTGGCTTACCATAACTCAGTTGTGCCCTCCCATACCCCCCCCCCCCCCAAATATGACACTAATTTGCATTTCCAGAAGAAGCTCAACTGTCCACCAGCCCCCCACTTGTGCAGCGGTCTCCGAAGTTTTCCGAATAACGGCTTTGGTCCTTGAAACTTAGGAATTTGGCCTTTCCAAACTGAATAACTTAATATTTGGAAAATTCCAAAGTTTCCCAAAGACTTTGTTTCAGCTCTAGTTTGAGGCAGGTCTTGTGAATCTTGTCATGGAAGAAGTTAGATAGAGCCTGGACAAAGTGTGAATAGGCGGGGGGAGGATGAGGTGGCTTGATAAGGGAGGTGAGTGTGGCAAAGAGACAGCGGGTGTTGGAAGCACAGGCATCACCAGTCAGGTGGATGTGGTAGGCCTGCTAAGCAACGGCAAATAGCTAGGTTGAGGGAGGTGACCATGAATTTGAAGTGCAAGAAGTCCACAGGAGAGGAAATTTAGGTAGAGCCACTCAGCAGAGCGGGGGTTGGCACGCCTGATGATGGTCTGAGAGGAAAAGAATGGGTTAGGGTGGGGCAAGAGAATCCAAAGCAGAAGAGAGTGCAGTGTTGTAACAAGCGAGTGCCCCATCAACAGACTCCAATGAGGTTGAAGGGGAAAGGAGAGATGAGACAGTAGTGGAGAGGATGCAAGGGTCAATAGCCTGGAGATTTCTAGAGATGTTTTTGATGGCAGTTGGATGAGGTTGTCGGGTAGGGTGGCTAAGTGTAAAGGTTAGCAGATGATGGCCAGAGAGGAGAACAACAGAGGTGGAGAGGTCGGAGAGAGAACAGTTGGATGAAAAGACCAGATCAAGGCATTGGCCATGCTGGTGAGTAGGGGAGGTGGAGCATAGTTGGAGACCAAATGAGGCTTGTAGGGCAAGAGGTTCAGAGGCATGGGTGTCAGAGGAGACTCCAACATGGAAGTTAAGTCCACAAGAATAAGGGAAGGGGGAAGAAGAGGCAAGGAAGAAGGAAAGCCAGGAATCAAAATTGGTGAGGAAAGAGGAAGGCTATCAGGGGGCCTATAATTGACAGCTACCTGAAATGGTAGAGGGGTGAACAGGCAGATGAAGTAGAGCTCAAAGGAGGAGTAGGAGGGAGGAGGTAAGAGGGATTGCAACTTGCAGGAGTGGGAGAGGAGGGAAAACATGGGCACTTATTTGCACAACGTAGCAGTTGGAGTCGAAGTCTGAAGACCAGATTTCATTATGTTATTTTCTAGTGGGGAAATGGTTGTAATCATTCATAAGGTTTTGTGTTTTTTAATTATTCTAAAGCGTTAGAAAGAAAAACAAGATGGGTACTTGATTGTGATATGCACCACCTGGAAAGTTGTTTATGACTTGTATCCATAACCACTTTGGGATTGTGATTTCACTAACTGATTGGGGTTGGATTGGGCCTTCTCCTTGGAGGCTTCCAAGGGAAACGCATGGTGAAGAAAAAGATAGTTTTGGTGTTTTTAGCTGGTGGAACTTTTAATCTAGGCTCCAGTAAGGTGCTGGAGAGTTACTGAAGGTGACTTAAATTTGAGAGCCTGACTGTTCTGCAAGCTTTGTTGATTTGAGTGTCCTGATCAAATGCCTGTCCGCTTGTGCTCTAGTTTTCTGTGCAGTCTCGGGTGAATGAAACCCTTGGTCTCAAAATGGCTGAAACGAGGAACAAAATGCACGCAGTAGTGGTTGTTACCCCCAAGCTTATACAGGGGTGTATGTGTCTGTATCAAACACATGTACAGACAGGTGAATGCCTTACCAGGGGTTCTCAACCTTTTTTCATTTATGGACTCCTTGGGAAATATACTGTGCAGAGAATATCATAATTTATCAATTATCTATATTGTGTGTGTGTGTGTGTGTGTGTGTGTGTGATATGCCCCCCACAGAACCTCTGTCCGCCCCACCCCCAGATCCCTTGCCTGTACCCAGACCCCACCCCACCTCATCTTTTGAGGGCAGGGCACCGTTGCACCCTGATCGGCTCTGCTGCAGCCTTTCAAGCTCCTCGGACCATCAGCTGCTGCTCTCCTCGAGACTCTGCTCTGACCATCTCTGCTGTGACTCCTCTCCTGACTCTTCTCCTCAGCTCTGCTTGCTGTGTTGAGGCTGTACTGCTTGCCTTATGCTGTGCTGCTGCTGCTGCTTGCTCTGTCCCATGCGCTGCAGGGCAGTGCATCCGCTTCTGGCACTTCTCTGGGAGCAGGGCAGGCAACTTCAGGGACTTTCTCGCAGACTCCCTGGACATGCTCAGCCACAGGTTGAGAATCACTGCCTTAAAAGGACCACCTTTTCTCGTGCTGGTGTGAAAGAGGGCCACAATTTATGTATTTATTTACTCAAATGTATATGCTGCCCTTCCCATAAGGGCTCAGGGTGGCTTACAGGACTTGGATAAGTGATTGCCAAGGGAAGACAGGAGGAAGACTAAACTTTAGTGTTATACAAGGAGCACAGCTTTATTGGGTGGTTGCACGCAAATAACATGACCGTAACAGGGCATCCCCAAACCAACTAGTCTCACCAGCAAAACCCAATCTCCAAACCTCTCTCCAGGGCTGAAGGTACTTCCCCAGGGTCTGGCCTCTGACACACAGCCCAAGCTTTTAAACTTTGCTGGGACAGCCAGCCCTCAGCACTCACTAAAGCCCAACTTATGGCAGGAGTGCCACCCAGCCTCTTTTTATGGCATTCTAGCCCCAACCAAGTTGTTGGGGGTCCCAAAGGGAGCCCAATTAGGAGAGATCCAACCCACCAGCTGGGAAGCCCAGCAAGCCTTGCCTCATCCTCTTCTGGGTGTTAAGCTGCACCCCCACACCTGCTGGACAAGCATAGAGTGGAACCAGCTCACCTGCCCCTGTCACAAATGGATGCTTTCATCTGCCCTGCTGCCCATTTGGGCACACTACTCTGGGTTGCTGTGCTGGGATGATGCTGGGACCAAATAAATGTACCAGATATGACTAACCACCATTTGGAAGCTGTGGGGAAGATGGGAAAAAACTAACCACCACCAATCAGGCAAGTAGGAAAAATACACCCCACCCCACCCCAAGAAAAAGGGCAGTTAGTATTACTGTGCAGCAGGATCCTGGAAAGTCATCTGCAAACAACCACACCAGCTAATTTTCAAGGGAGGGAGGGAGCTACTCTTCAAATGCTGCTGCACCCAATGGCAAACTGCCAGGTGAGGGAATGAAGTACTCACCCCAAGCCCATGAAAACCATAATGCACCCAACAGCTGGATGAGCCATGCCCCCCCCCCCCCAACACTTCCACACCAAACATCCCCATCCCCAAAGGCTGCCCCATCGATCAACGTGAAGTGTGGGTGAGGACAGAAACCCACCCCCCCAGTCCAGTGGTGGGAAGGACCTTCTTGAGAGGAAATAATTAAAATTGCTGCTGCAGGAGGTTAAATTTCCTTATATTTTCCCTGTTTTCTTCCAGTTCTAGCAACATCAGGTGGTAGTTCTGGGGACAATATTGATTAAAGTCGGACTGTGGGCATTTTTAGACGAGACGCTGTTTCTCGAGGACTGCAGAATCCAAGAGAAACAAACTTGCGTGGGGGGGTAGATGCGCCCCCCCGGGATATTGCATGTCAGACAGCACCAGTGAAAGCAGTGCACTTGTGTATGGATGGAGATCTGGACTTACGAAACCCTGGACTTGAAATCCTGATATTGAGGTTTCCTAAGTTCAGATCTCTGTCCATGCGTGAGTGTGCTGTTCTCAATAGTGCTGCCTGACATCCAGTATTTGGGGGGGAGGGAGAGGAATTTCCCTCCCCCCAGCCAAGTTTGTTTCTCTCAGACTCTGCAGTCCACAAGAAACTGTGTCTCATCTAAATACATCCTGTAACGTGTCTCCTTTTCCAAGTTGACCGAATTCCTTTAAAAAGTGCTTCATTGAAAACTTGCTATTACTAGGGAAGCTAGAGTACGTGTCACTCCCTCAGTGTGCGTAGCCTTGCGTAGCCGCGCTGCTTTTTTGCTGTAGTAATTTGGCCTGCATCCTGAGTACCAATTTGCAACTCATTGCAGAATACGGAGTAGGAAGATATGGAGTAGGCTTGCATTTTAGTCTGAACGTTGAGGACCTTGCCCTTCCTTTCACAAGCCTGCAGCTTCCTTTGGCACTTGTGTTTTCTGTGGGACACGGACTCTGATCTAAAGGAAGCATGCTTTTCTTCTCATTACTCACTCCTCAGAAACCCAGTTCTTCAGTGAGGCTATGGCCTCAAGCCCCAGGAGGGAGATGGCTGCAGAAGCTGCCCTGCGTACAGGCAGGCTTGGCCGTCGCTGGCTGTTCCACAGCCCCTCCCTTGGAACAGCCTGCTGACCTCTCTGCCCTGATTGAGTCCTTGGCCCACGCAGAGTGAATGTGGGCCCTCCTAGAAGGGGACTTCCTGAGTCTCCCTCTCAAAGCAAGATCGTAGCAAGATCCGGGTGGTGAGGAAATGCTGCTAGAGTCCAGAGGAGCACTCAAGGCTTGTGTTGACCTTGTTAAACTGTCAGGTGGTACCCAGTCATTGGGAAAGCTGTGAGGAGAGCAGGAGGTGTCTGGAACAGATCTGCAGAGCCTCAAAAAAGGCAGGAAGGGACTCTCTCAGATCTTGCCTACAGATTGTGGGCTCCAGGAGCTTCATTTTAGAATCCTAGAAATGGAAGGAACCCTGTGGGGTCATGGGAGTTCAACCCCTTGCATGGTGCAGGGTCTGCCAGGCCTAAAACTTCCCAGATAAATTCTCATCCAGCCTCTTCTTTAAAACTTCCAATGTGGAGGTAAAAACATCTACAACTTTTCTAGGTAGCCCGTTCCGTTGCCTGACTGTCCTTAGTCAGAAAGTTTTTCCTAATATTCCATCTAAATTTCCCTTCAGTTTGTACCCATTGCCTCTTGTCCTGCTCTCAGTAGCATGAGAGAACCTGCCCTGAGGGGCTTACAATCTAGAATGGACAAGAAGAGGGGCACTTTGGGAAAGACAGGAATATGCTCATGAAGTTTTATCATCTATTATTCTCCTTTGCCATCCCCTCCAGTTTTTTGTGTTCTCCTTAAAATGGGGTGCCCCAAACTGAATACAGTACTCCAGCCAGGGTCTAACCAGATGCCCAGTGACTTACTATGTCTTGCATACAGTGCTTCTGTTTCAGCCTAAAAGGACATTAGCTGCCTTTGCAGTAGCATCACATTACTGACTCATGTTCAGTTTGTGGTCCACAACTGCTCCTAGATCTTTCTCTGTAGTGCTGCTGTTCATATCCCCATTTTTTAATCATTCCTTTGATTTTTCTATCCAAATTGTATTGCTGTACATTTATCCTTATTTTCCACAGTAAGATCACTTTTATCCTCCATACTGTCTGAAGTCCCTCCAAATTTTGTCACCTGTAATTTCACAAGGGGTGTTAACACATGGGCTGAGAGCCTGTTGGACCTCAGAGCTGCTCTGTGACCCCTCTTCTTCCCCCCCCACCACCATTTGCCTCGTGTAGGCTCTGCAAAGACCCTAGCAGATGAGCTGGCAGGTGCCCTGGCCGCAGTCAGCCCGTATGCCGCCTCCCCAGCATAGAGTTGCGGTTGCTCTTGTGACCACTCTAGACTGCAACCACAACTCTATGGTGAACACCGCCTGCCCTATTCCCCCCACCCCCCATCAGATAGGAGGTGGCCCTGGGGCAGCATGTTGCCCCCGCTGTTCTGGGGATGATGCTGTGTGGAGCTGCCTCAGCCCAAACTGGGCTGAGCATCTGGCAGCCACCATTGATGTAAATCTGGGGCAAAGGAGGGTCAGTGGGGGTAACGTCTTGTCTGTTTACACCCAAGAATGAAGAATTCCTTAATCAGTCATTAAATGTTGAACATCACCGGTCCCAGAACCAGACCCCTGTGGAACCATGCTCGAGACAGTCTCCCTAACGTTGTGATCTATCTTTGCAGTCATTCAACCACTTATGTATCCTAACTCTGGTAGTTGCATCTATGCCACAAGACTACTTTGAGGGATGCTAAGTAGAACTGTCAAAAACCATACACTTATTTCTCCACCTGAGCTGTAGCTTGCTTCTGCTGTGTGTAGTGTAAGCTCTTCAGGGGCTGCCCCCCTCAGCACCTTACACACAGCCTTTGTGGAGCAGGCTCTGTCTAGAGTCTAAGCAGAGGAGTCAGATTTGTGAAGGAAGCAGCAGGGATCCTCTGGGGTAGGACTCTTTGATGGTTTTCTCCTATGAGCCACATGCAAGGTTTTTGTAGGAGCTGGTGGCCAGCATATGTCTGTAAATTAAGCCTGTGGGTGTGGGGAAGAGGATTCAGTGAGATAAATGTTATCCTTTCCAATAATACAGAAAATGAATGGAATAGAAAAGAGCAGAAAGAGTCAGGGAAGCAATAGGTCAGAGAGGGCTTTCTTGCCTCACCACTTCCTACCCAAGGCCAGGTTCACACAAACAGCTAGATCTGTTTAATAAAACCTTAGCTTGCTTGTACCTTGGTATCGTTCACAGGTCAAGTGGCAGAATTCAGTAGGAGGTGAAGTAAGTACTCTGGAAAAATCAAGAGCAGACCTTTGCTTTCTAAACTAAAGTACCTTATAATGTGACCCCTTTCCTTGTTTGGCTGGCAAACACGGTATACAAATCAGTCCCAGGCTGCAGCACAAAGTGTCTCTCCTGTTGAGAACTCTGGAATTCATCCTGGAATATTTTGTGTGTAAGACATGGAGGGATAGGTGTCATGTGTACCTTCATGACATGGCCACTGGGGACACATGGTGGTGGTGGTACCAAACAAGTTTAGGAATGTAGTATGAACAATGTCACCCCTCCACACACCATGGCAGCCTTCAGTGCTGCTTAGTCACCACAGTAAGTGGGTGGAACCTATCTGTATCCTTTTCTGCCTCTCCCTTCCAGCATGTGGGACTCCAGCCTTTCCCTTATGGACAGGGCCCAGTGGGATCAGTAAGAAAGGACCAAATTTTAGCAGGGAGGGAGAAGCCACAATTATGCTGGGAGAAACAGGCTGGTACTACTATCACTAATTTCTATAGTGCTACTAGGCATACACTGTGCTTTACAGTCACAGATTCTCAGAGACAGGTCCCTGCCCAGTGGTCTTACAATCTAATATGGAGAAGGGTGAGGGGAACACAGGAACAAACAGACACGCATATTCCCATTTTACAGATCAGGGACTGAGAGATTGTGACTTGCCCAAGGCCACCCAGTAAGTTCATGGCTAAGGCAGGATTGAACCTTGGCTTCTCAAGTCCAGGTCCAGCACTTTATCACACTGGCTCAGATGAAAACAGATAGACAGGATGTTTGCTCAGATAGGCCTTAGCAACAGACTGAACATGAAGTGTGAAGGAGAGGGAGGAGTTGAAGATGAATCCTAGGCTTCCTGCATGGGGGACAAGCTTGGATGGGGACACCTTGAACGGAGATAAAGAATGAAGGGGATGGTTTAGTAGGGTAAAGATGAGGTTGGTCATGAAAAGCTTTATTTGCCGATGATGAGACATCCAAGCGGAGGTGTTGGAGAGACAGTTAGCAATACGAGATTGGACAGTAATTTGAGTTCCCAAACAGTTCACTGTTTCCTGCTGTGGTTTACTCCCAAAGCCTGAATGGAGATGGCCTGGGTTTTTATCTGAACATAAGTACCATACTCGATCAGACTGATTGCCCACTGAGCCGAGCATCCTGTCTCTACCAGTGGCCACCACCAGGTGCTTCAGAGGAACGCACAATTTAGTATCTTAATTTAATCCTCCGACGATTGAAAAATGCACTATTAATCTGGTATTGGGGTGTAAAAGACTCCAATTAAGTCACAGTTGGGGGAAAAATTAATGATTGATTTGAAAATGACTCTAGCTTAACATAAAACTGAATCCCAACAAGACAGACATGATGTTAGTGGGGAAGGTGGTGGGTGTGGTGTCCCCCATCATTGATGGGGTTTGTCCCCACTGGTTCCCCAGGTTTATAGCCTAGGGGTGCGCCTCGATTCGCAGCTCTGCCTGGATGCTCAGATTGGGGCTGTGGCGAGGAGTACCTTCCGCCCGTTACATGTGGTGCGGCAACTTCGTCCATATGTCTCAGGCTTGGACCTAGCCACTCTCTCTCATCCATGCTTTCGTCCCCTTAAGACTGGACTATTTTAATGCGCTCTGCGTGGGGCTATCCATAGTGACGGCTTGGAGACTGCAGCTGGTGCCGAATGCGGTGGCCTGCCTCCTTGCAGGAACGGATCGCTGGGAGCACGTTACACCATTCGTTCTCTGCACTGACTGCCTATAGTCTTCTGGGTCAGACAGAAGGTGTTGGTGTTGACCTATAAAGCCCTAAATGGCCTGGGCCCCACGTACCTGCGGGACCGCCTCACTCCCCAGGCCCTGGATCGGCCCTTGCGCTCCACCAGGAGCACCCTGCTCGAGGTCCCCTGTGTACATCGGGGGGGGCACAATGGAGAGGGCGTTCTCTGTGGCGGCGGCACTGCTATAGAACGCCCTCCCGGCAGGGGCCTGTAGGGCCCCGACCCTCTCCTACTTTAGGAAGTACTGTAAGACCTGGCTGTTCCGCCAGGCCTTTGGCAAGGGAGACAGGTAGAATGAGGGACTGGGTTAGGGTTGGTGGATGGGACTCCTTGGGATTGTTGGTTTTATCTGTTGGTCTTTTGAGATTGATAATATTATTGCTTATTTTATTTTGTTTTATTCATTGTGATGTGAGCTGTCCCGAGCTGCGTTCCAGAAGGGGTGGAAGAGTTTTGTATAAAATAAATTTATTTTTTTTTTACCAAATTATTGTTTGCGATACAGAAACAACACTAACACAAAAGATATTTGGGGTCAGTAGCACCACAACATTCCCAAAATTACAGTACGGACTGTTGAATTGACTGGGGGTTGAATTGAATATTTTTAGTGCTTTCATTTCCCCTTTCATTACAATTGGGGTCAAATTTACCCCCAATATAATTTTAGTGATGAAATTCTCATATATATTTTTGGAAAAAATTGTGTGGGATAAGCCAACACAGGACAATTGATGCTATTACTGTTGAGGAATACATGGAGTTATGAAGTGGTACAGGTTTACTTTATTTAAAAAAAAAAAAAAAAAGTTTCATGAAAAATTTTTTTATACCACTTTGGGGCCAGATTTACCCCCAAATCCGTCTGAGGGATTATTAATGGAGGTCATAATGGAGTGATCCATTCCCTTATGTTCACTTCCAGCTTCTGTTCTCCCACATCTGTGTGCTTTGTCCTTTCTGAAGACTTGCCCAACTTTAATTAATCTTCTAATAAGGAACAAATACAACAGCTCAAAGTTTTATTTTCAGATTTCAGTAAACTTGCACCATTTGGTGGCTCTCTCACTCCCCACTTTACATGTTGACAGTGGGAGGCAGCATCTGGTATTTATTATTTTAAGAATTACCTGTAGGATTAACAGATGGGATAGATTTAGTTAGTTTTGGAGCTAATTTTTTTTTTTTTTTTAATTATTATTATTATTTATTATTAAAGATTTTCTATAAACTGCACCAACCTCTGGTTGTGATAACTTGGGTGTAGCTTTGGAGAATGAGTAACAGAGGTGAAATAGGCTGTCTGTTAAACAGGAAATCCATGATTTAATTTTTTTGTCTTGATTATCATCATCTTTGCTTACAACTGAAACAAATCCAAAAAAGCCCTATAATATAGTCATAGGTTAATGATTTCTAGGAATGCTGGCACTGGCTGGTTATTTTGTTATAAATGGGGTCATCCTTCCTGTACTATAGGATCAGTTAAATATGTTAATCATAATTGTAAGATAAATGTATGTGCCTTTCATTATTGCATGCAGGCAAATCTTGGTAGTGTTTTTTCTTTGTTTAAACAGATCTTCAACAGTTATCCCATAGTGATATTTGGTGTTTTTTTCTCTCCTTGTAGTTAGGCTGATACTATAAGTTTACGCCATAGGTAACCTTGGAAAGTGTGTTACCTATTCTTCCTTTAGAGAAGCAGATAGCTAACAAGACGATCTTCAAATGTAGTCCAGGTTAATTTGGGTTGGTAGATTGATGCTTCTAATTTTTGCCTGAAATACCTCAGCAGCAGTTTGTCCATTCTGCCCCAAAGAGAAAGGGTGAGATGTTTTTATCTCCATTTTACATTTAGTTGGAGGGAAATTATTAAATGGTTTGAAAAGGAGAAATTCTAGCTTCAGAGAGACTTCCGTTAAGTGATCAAAACATAAAGCACTTTTACACTTAAGTAATGTTTTAGGAGACACTGTAAGATTCTACTTTTCCTGTCTGTGGAGGACAGGGAAAGTAATGTTGTAAGTTTGTAATAGCCCATATTTGCTAATTAAACTTTGAGAGTCAAAAGTTATGGCTGCAAGAACATTCATCATCTACAGAACATTAGAGCCAGTTTCTTTCAAAGATCAAATAGGAATGGAAACTTAATTCATTTTCTTTTAATGTTTTTTGTGTGTGTGTGCGCGCATACTATAAATACATATATAATAAAACACACAATCATCTGGAAGAAATACTGCACAGGTGGTTGCAGTTCAGGTAGATTCATAATTAGGTTTTGATAGTCGCAACTTGAATGATTTAAAATGTAGCTGATTAACTTGCTTATGCACATCTAATCCAGTTTATTGCTGAAGGCATATTTCTGGTTTTTAACAAACAAAAAGAGCTTTACTTTCAGAGTAAATCTTAAAATCTGTTTTTTTTGTAAAAGATTCACAGAGTGGGGATGAAAACTGTATGAATAGCTTTGCTGGGTGGTTTTAAAAGCAAATATTTCTACACCCTGACAGCCATGCTCGCTCATCCTTCTGCCAAGCTCCAGCTAGACTTTTGTTGGGTCATGCTTGTGCCTGGCAGAGGTTTGTAGGCACAACAACATTACCAACAGTGTATATTTTCTCAAGATTTACCTCTTCAACACTTTTTCCAAGTTAGTAAATCATAGCTTCTTTAATGTCCTGCTGGCTACATGAAAAACAGGAATTTATGGAACAAGCTCTGTGCTGCAAAGCTTTTCCGGTTAGGAAATTTGTTTTATTGTTGGCAAAGTTAGCAATGGCTCTGTTACTCAGAGCGACCTCAGATGTACTCTTTGCAACAATACCAGACTGTAACATTTTGATGAGTAAGGAATTCAGTCATTACTGTAATATATTTAACACGTTTAACCCTCAGACGATTGAAAAATGCACTGTATTAATCTGATGTTGGGCTCTGACTTTGAGGCGGGTGGTCCGGTAGTGGGGGAGGTTAGGGCTATGCCCTTGTCATGGACGGACCATTATCTCCTCCAGGCCAGCCTCTCAGCGTGCCAGCTCCAGAAGGGGAATGGACCAGTTAGGTTGGTTCGCCCTCGGAGGCTGCTGATGGAACCTCAACGGTTCCAAGGGGTCCTGAGGGAATTCACCTTGGACCTGGACGGTCACTCTGCCGATGAGCTAGTCCAGCATTGGAACAGTTTGCTGGGGGAGACCATTGACAGGGTGGCTCCGAGACGCCCTCTGCCTCTGTCTCGTCACCACAGGGCCCCTTGGTTTACTGAGGGGCTGCGGTGTATGAAACAAGCAGGCAGGAGGCTAGAGTGACGCTGGCGTTGGACTCGCTCTGACTCCGACCGACTTCTCCATAGGGCCCTATGTTGAGGCCGTGAGGACAGCAAAGAAGGAGTTCTTTGCTGCCCTCATAGCGTCTGCAAAGTCACGCCCAGCAGAGTTGTTTCGGGTGCTGCGGGGACTGGTCAGTCCGGCCTCCCTCCGCTTGGATGAGGACTTGTCCCAGGCCCGCTGTGAGGAATTTGTCACCTACTTTGCGGACAAGATCGCTCGGATTCAGAGGGACTTTGATGCTGGGTTGGGGGCAGTAGGTGGAGAGTGTGAGATGACGGAGGTCCCGTCTGGTCCAACTTTGTGGGGGGAGTTTCAGGAAGTGATGCCGGTGGATGTCCTGGGGTCTGTGAGAGCCACCAGTTGTGAACTTGATCCTTGCCCGTCCTGGTTGGTGAAGGCCTCCAGGGAGACATTGGGGACGGTGCTGGTGAGAGTGGTTAATGCGTCCCTGCCACAGGGGAGGTTGTCGCCCAGCCTCAAGGAGGCTGTGGTGCGCCCCTTGCTGAAGAAACCATCATTGGATGTGGACGCACTCGCCAGCTACCGACCTGTCTCTAACCTTCCCTTTTTAGGGAAGGTTATTGAG
>QEPC01012613.1:67975-95889 GCA_003113815.1 Sphenodon punctatus | reverse complement strand
TGATGATACTCAGCTGTACCTCTCTTTTTCAGCTGACCCAGACCTTGCTGTCTCATTGCTGTCCCAGTGTTTGGAGGCCGTGGCTGAGTGGATGTGGCAGAGGAGACTGAAGCTCAACCCCAATAAGATGGAGGTGATGGTGGTGGGGAGGGCGAGGGAGGTGTCGGACCCCCTTATTGGGGGGGGTTTGCCCTCCTATAGCTCAGCAGGTTTGGAGTCTGGGGCTGGTGTTGGACTCGGATCTCCGCCTGGATCGACAGGTGGAGGTGGTGGCGAAGGCCACCTTCCGCCACTTGTATCTGGTGCAGAGGCTGTGTCCATACATCTCCAGGCTGGACCTGGCCTCCCTCATCCATGCCTTTGGTACCTCGAGGCTGGACTACTGCAACGTGCTCTACGCGGGGCTGCCCTTGTTCCTGGTTCAGAGGCTGCAGCTAGTGCAGAATCTGGCGCCCCGGCTCCTGACAGGGACGGGTCGTCGGGAGTATGTAACACCTGTGCTCTGGACTCTGCAGTGGTTGCCTATAGCGTGCCGAGCCAGGTTCAAGGTATTGGTAATGATCTATAAGGCCCTTCATGGTCTTGGTCCCTCGTACCTCAGGGACCGCCTCGCCCTCCACGCCCTGGAGCGGCTCCTTTGGTCTGCCGGGGGTGCCTTCCTGGAGGTCCCCCACGTTAAGCAGGGGGGCACAATGGAGAGGGCATTCTTGGTGGCTGGGCCGTGTCTTTGGAATTCCCTCCCGTAGGAAGCTCGCCTGGCCCCAAGCCTTTTAACATTCCGGTGGGTTTGTAAGACCTGGCTGTTCACCCAGGCCTTTGGGGAGGGGGGCATAAGGTTTTTAGCTCTTCCCTGCCCTTATTTTACTTTATTTTTATTTCTTCTCCTGCCCAAATGATGTCTTTTAAAATTGTTGATGTTCTTAAAAATTGTTTTACAAATGTTTTTAGTTGTACGTCGCCCCAGGATGCCATAGGCATATGGGGTGACTCACAAATATATATCATAAATAAAATAGATGCCCAACTAAGTCACAATGGGGGCGGGGAGGGGGAGGGAATGTGATTTGAAAATGACTCCAGTTTAACATAAACATTTAAAAAATTTTATCAAGAGGTACTGTTTGCAGTACAGAAACAATACTAACACAAAAGGTGTTTGGGGTGAATGACTCCCAGTACTTTGGGCAGGTAGTGATTTCATTTTCCCATTCATTACAATTGGGGTCAAATTTACCCCCAATACCATTTTAGTGAAATTCTCAATTAAAAAAAAAAAAATTACAACGGTGGGGTGGGGATGAACCAACACAGAACAATTGACCCCATTACTGTTGAGGAATACATGGAGTGTGAAGTGGTACAGGTTTGCTTTTTTAAAAAAAAAAAAAAAAGTTTTATGAATTTTGTTGATACCCCTTTGGAGCCCGATTTACCCCAAAATCTGTTTGAGGGATAAAAAAAATTTTCAGAGAAGAGGGATTGAAGTTTTATATGTAATGTGCTGCCTAGTGTTGTGTTACACTTGTTTTGATAACCATGAAATCTGTGATCCTGTAGGATATATTTACCAAACTTTTTTTGTGTGTTTAAATTGGTTTAGAAGACTTTCCTTTAATCAACAGGCTAAAAGGATGATGTTCTGGTGACATTTTAAAATCTGATTGTGACGTCTTTAGACATAACAAAGATTGGGTGTCAAAACCCCTATGCACATGTTTGGCCGTTGTGTGTAAGCACCATAATAATCCCAACACCAATTTGGCCACCTGTTGAACACGTGACGTGAACGCCATTGCATCACGAGGACAATTTTCTGTTGGCTGAACACGTGGCCAACGTTGTGTCTAATGAGATCACGTGGTGGTGTTAGCAGGTACAGTACGGGGAATGAGGTGGCAGCGCTTGCGTGCTGAGATCGGGGGACGAGCAAAACACCAATATACCCCAAGATGGGGCTGTGTGTCTGAGCAGCACCACGTGGTAAACACAGGGTCAAACCAGCGTTCATATCAAGGTCAAAACACATATTCAGACACCTGTTGATATGTCTAAAGACACCCACATATATCAGCCTCTTAAATTGATTACATCCCGGAAAAGATGGACTAAGATTTAATGGAGGCCATGGAGTAACAGTCCAGAATAGTGGGGTTAGGGGGAAGGAGGAGGGAAGGAACAGCTTCTTCACCCCGCAAGCCGCCTCCTCAGTTCCTCCAAAATAGCAACAGTGCCATTTGCTCCTCCATCTTACAGAAAATGCTCCCCTCCTCTGTTTTGGTTCCCCACTATTCCTATAATAGTGGCTAAAATCAAGGAGGGTCTGTCCCCTGTAGCCCAGTGCTGGAAGCCCCAGTGGTTCTACTGGAGATGTGAGCAGCAGGATCTTCTGTGAATGCACAAGTCAGCTGCCTCATTCACTGGCAGCCTTGGACAGTAGGCTAAGATTTATGTACTGCAGGAGAGGGGCAGTGTAACTCCATGAGTAATCTTTCTGTTCTGCTTATAAGTCTTCCCCTTTCCTCATGATGTGTCTGGTAACTCTGATTTTGGCTGTCTTGCTTAAAGCCTCATTCATCTGTGTGGTTCCGCTAAACATGAAACATATTTAGAAAGTTCTACGGTTCACTGTCGACTCTTGGGAACACCCTTAGTGTCCATAACAGAGGGTGTTAACAAGTGGACAATAGCCCGCTGAAGTCAGGTTTCGGTCCGTGTGGGCCCCCACTCGCATGTTTAGCATGTAGAGGCCAGTACACAGGCAGGCATTCTTTCCCGCTGCACTATGTCTGCCAGCCCCCCCGCCCCCCCTTTGCAGTATCCTGCCTCCTATGATGATTTTCATCCATGGCGAACCATTGGAAGAAGCCGTACCTGCTGTTCGCTTGTTCCAAGCTATTATGATTCTGGAAGGCAGTCCAGTGTCTGCTATCCCCTCCCAGCCACTGAGGTTCATACCTCTAAGCACTTGGTGACTGGAGCAAACCTTTTGCTATGCACATAATGCTGAGTTTGAACAAATCACATACTATATTAAGCACCTATAGTGAAAATTGAAATCGAAAGCAATCAGCCTTTGCATGTTGTTACCACTCAGTTTCTTGCATCCATGGTTCACAGTGACGTATTGGCAGGTAGCAGTACACAGTTTTATTGGGCTCTTGCTTGCTGTGGTGTTGGAAATCCTTCTCTGTTTGCATAAAAACCCCAGACAAACATGCACATCTTGTGCGTGCGCAGAACATGTGTTACCATACAGTGGGGGAGGAAAGCAGCATCCCAGCTTGCAAGGGCACACTGCATTTCTCCGAGTGTCCAAACCTCATGTAGGGTAACAAGCTCTCCTTTGGTCAGTTCATGTTCCTTGTACCCAGAGATGTGTTTCCCTGAAGATATTCATCTCTGCTATCCTATTAAGGCACTCCTGGCGACCCTGTAGGTATCCTCTGACTATCATCAGGGTGCTGCGAGAATCTTGTTTGAATCCCAATCTCTCATCTCATCTGAGGCTGATACTCTTCCATTCTGCTAAACCTGGAACTGTGGCAGGGTTGTGCAGTGTCTGCACTCCACCATACATATGTGGCACCCCACTGTATGCATGTGCCACCCTATGCATGCATAGGCTGCCTCGGGGGACAGGTCTGCCACTTCTCTACATCAGGCGTCATCCAAATATCAGCAAAGGCTAGGGTATCCATCAACACACACACGCACCCAGCATCCCTGGGTGGCCACAGCACCCACAAACAAAAACTGAAGCCGTTTGGATTTTTTCTCAGGCAAACAACCTGCAGCAATAGCTTTGTATGGCATTTTGATCGCTCATATTCATTGCAAGCGAAAACTGTTACTTTCAAAAGATAAGAAATTATGAGTAGCTTTTGACCAATGAGCAATAGCATCCCAGCTTTGCTCCCACATACATTCCTAGTACAGTGACCTTCACTGCCTTGCAGATCCCTGCACTTGCCCATTTCTTAACATGCCGTGGTTCTCCCCGCACCCCCACCTCAGTTACAAAATTGCATGCTTTGGTGGTGCTAACATCTGTAACATTTTTAGGTGAGTTGGCATGTGCGCTGATATGCTTGATGTGACAGAAATGTCTATGCGGTTTAATAGCCACCTGGGTTGGCAGTGCTGGTGTAGTAACACTCCCAGCATAAGCTTTGTTAAAACGTCTTCAACCAATACAGTGGCACCTCTGCCAGTAGCAGCTGATAGCTGTACTTGCGCTCAGTGCACAGCTAGTCCTGTAAGGACATGATCGATAGCTGCTCCTGTGCGTCATGCAGCCAATCCTAGCTAGGCAGCCACCTGTCTGAAGAGTTCAGAAGCTGGAACTGTAGCCATGGCAATGCATGAAGCTAACTTCCTTGTGTGTGTTATGGCGCTTCAGGCCTCCCTTTCTGCTGTTGTACAGACCTATGACTAATTCGACAGATTCAAGACTATTGCATTTGTTGGTTTGATGTGTTGTCACAGAACAGAAAGGCTCTTGCTCAGGATGGTGGGCCACACCACACAGTGGAGGCAGGTCATACTTCAGTGCCATGTGCTTGCCTAACTCTGGCATCAACGGACTGTGCTGGGGAAGATAAACGCTGGGCAAGTGCACCTGATGCTTGCTGAGAGGTACCTCTCAGCAGATGTGGCTTTGATCACCAGTGCCGTACGCAGGTCTGTGCCCACTGAGAGGATTTTCTGGGTGAAGGAGAAAAGCATGGACTGGCGGGAGAACGTGCTGTAGAAGATAGAGTGGATTGCGAACTTGCCCTGTTGCCTCTTCCTCCAGATAGCTGAGATCCTCAGGCCTCAGCTTGTTGTCCCCTGCAGTCCCCTTGCTTCGCCTGGAATATCAGGTTGCGGCAGTGGCCCGCAGTGCTTTTCACAAACAAATCTTTGTGAAAGATTCACAAACAAATCTTTGTGAAAGATTTGTGAAAGAGGTAGGGGGGAGCAAGCTCTTCACAACCTTGCTCCCCCCTACCTCTCTGCACTTATCGCCCTCCATACTCCAGCCCGTGCACTTCGCTCCTCCTCTGTCCCTTCTCTCGCCCTTCCACGCCTTCCCTGCTCCCCTAAGCGCCTTCGTCCCTTCTCACTTGCTGCCCCCCATGCCTGGAACTCACTCCCTGTCCACATCCGCCTTGCCCCCTCCCTTCATACCTTCAAATCTCTCCTTAAAACTCACCTCTTTCGCTCTGCTCTGCCTGACTCTTTATCCTGCTGAGCCACTATTCCTATACCTACGATTTGTTTACCCTTTTCCTTGCAACATGGACCTGCCTGCTGTCATTCTCATTGTAACCAAGCCAAGCATGTGCACTTGAAACCTCGCATCTTCATGAATGTTAGACCCCTTGTCTCTCCCTCTGTTCCCCTTCCTAAGTCTCTCCCCCAGCTCCTGTCTCTCAGATTGTAAGCCCTAGGGGCAGGGACCCTGTCTATTTTATTACTTTGTAAAGTGCCAGGTACACTGCTGGCGCTATATAAATGTTTGTTAATAATAATAATAATAATAATAAATCTGGTGAGGCAGCTGTATCCCTTTCCAGCTCCCGATCTGGCCACCATCATCCATGCTTTCATCTCCCTGAGGTTAGACTACTGAAGTTTGCTCTGTGTGGGGCTGCTCTTGGTGACTGTCCAGAAGCTGCAGTTGGTGCAGAATGTGGTGGCACAGTTCCTTTCAGGGGTGGGTCACTGTGAACACATTACACCTGTGCTATATAATTTGCACTGGCTTTCTGTAACCTTCCTGGAACCATTCAAGGTGCTGGTTCTAACCTTTAAAGCCCTAAAGGGCCTGGGTCTCCCATATCTGAGGGACTGTCTTTCCTTCCATGCTCCATTGCGACCCCTGAGGTTGGCTGGGAGCACTGTCCTGCAGGTAACCCCTGCTAATCTCATTTGTATGACAAGGACCCGCAGAGAGGCGTTCCTGGTTGCTGTTCCTATGTTAGAAAACTCCTTTCCCCCGAGGTCAGGCTCAGGCTTTGACGGAACATTTTCCGGAGGCGGTGTGAAACTTTTCTCTTTAGCAAAACATTTGGCAGGCAGGGTTAGGGGTTGAGGTGGGAGGCTTTGGGGTGAGAGTGGGCTTTTAATTAGGTTTTTTAATGGAGTTTTATTGTATTTTTATGATGTAAGCCAACCTGAACCTTAGGGGAAGGACAGGATAGAAATTTGAACGAATAAATAACTAAACTGGAGAAACCGAGCACAGTGATGTGGGCACCCATCTCCGTTGAGATGCGTGTTGCCATCACCATCTGGAAGCTTGGCACTGCTGCTGCTCTGTTGACCAGCAACTTGGGTGTTGGCATCCTACTAATGGAGGTTTGCACAGTGATCATGAACTTGCTGCTGAACTGAGTGGTGCAGTTGGGTGACCCCAGTAAGGTAATTGAGGGCTTTTGGTGGAAGGGGTTCCTGAACTGTATAGGGGCAATTAATGCAAGCCAGATCACCATAATATGCCCACCCATAGCAAGGATGACTATCTGAACCAGAAGGGGTTTTTTCTCCGTGGTTCTTCAGTCCGTAGTGGACCACTGGACCTAGTTCCTCGGATTTGCTGTCCAGGTGGTCCAGGAAGAACCACAATATTCACATCTTCCATCGATTTCCTGTGTTTCCCAGCATGTACATCGGAGACTTTGGACCTTCCACTGAAACATGTTGAGGGGATGCTCATGCCTCTGGTTATTCTCAGGGACCCTACCTATCTGGTGATGCCCTGATTCATGAAGGCATACAGCATTGACCACGCCCTGAAGCAAAGGTACTTTAACTGGTAGTTTAGCACCACGCATTCTGTTGTGGTGAGAGCGTTTGGCCTTTTAAGGCAGCACTGGAGGGCAGTTGTTGCCAGAATTGATTTCCAGTTGGAGACTGCCCCACTGCTAACAACATTCTGTGTTCTGCATATCTGAGAGACTGGAGGAGCCATGTTGGAGAACACCCCCCACCCCCCGCCAGTTAGTTCCTGTGAGCCAGTGCGCCTGTACTGTGATCAACTGAACTGAGCGGAACAGTGCATAGCTGGAGAGATCTGGGATGCATTGTGTTGGAAGAACAAGAATATACAATAAAAACCAAGTATAAATATATAGTATCTCACAATAAAGGCAGGCAGTTCTATGGATTGGTCTGCAAAGCTCAAAATGGATTTGCAGAGTAATCCATAGAATTGCCTGCCTTTTATAAGATACATTGATATTAGAGCATATATATGCTTATTGATATGGTGTTTAGAAGATCCCCTTGAAGAAGAACATATTGCTCAAAATGAGTCAGGTTTTTATTATATATTATATCAAAGAACAACTGGGTAAAGGCCCAAACCTATGCTGCTTATTCTCATCTTTTGGAACTGAGGTACTCGTATAGACATCCCCTTAGGACCAAAAGAGAAAGTTGTTATAGTCAGAAATGGGCAATGCTTAATGTAGCGAGTAGGACAGGTGATTCGAGGAATTTTTGGAAAATTTTGAATTACACGATTAACCCTATTCGGAAGCCGAAGAGATCTGGAGCAATTTTTTGGGAACCTATATAAGGCTAAAAGTTTGCCTAACGAAGATCTTAGCAATAGTTTTGTCTGTTGCTCTGCCTCTTCGCCTTTAGAAATTGATTGTCAGGAGTCGGATATCTATAAAATGATTATGTTGCTGAAGACCAACAAGTTCCCAGGCCCAGATTTTTTAACTGCACAAGTTCTGCAACCTGCCCCACAGTGGTGGGCTTCAGTTTTGTGTAGGCTTTTTAACAAAATCTCTCAGGAGGGGTAAGATTCCATCTACGTTGGGCTTAAGTTGGACCGTTCCGATCTATAAAAAAGGTGATTGAGCCGATCCAGGGAGTTACAGGCCAATCAGCCTACTTTCAGTCATCAGCAAGTTATATGCAACTATCATCTTGCAATTCCTACAAAAATGGGCCGATACGAGGAGTATTATTCCTGTGGAACAATATGGTTTCAAGGTGAATAGATCCACGATACTGTAGCTTCATCGTGATGCATCTAATTTCCAAATATTCAAAGATTAGAAAAGGGAAGCTTTTTCTGGCCTTCATGGACTTTACTAAGGCCTTTGACTCTGTCCCGCGGGAGAGACTGTGGGCCAAATTGAAAGCTATGGGGGTAAGTGACAGGCTTCTTACAATCTTGATTCAGTTACACTCTAATGATGCAGGGAGAGTTTAAAATGGTGCTGGGACTGCACCAAGTGCCCCAATCCCCATTAGAAGAGGAGTTCGACAAGGATGCGTGCTTGCTCCTCTAGTTTATAATCTGTATGTAGCAGACCTGGTGAACTTTATAAAGGAGAGGAACCTGCATCCCCCTAGGATTTCTGCTTATCCTTTGCGTGCTCTGCAATACGCAGATGATCTGGTCTTGCTTTCGCAGACTGAAAAGGGCCTTAAAGTTTTGATTAATGGTTTAATCAAATATTGTTTGCTTAACGGCCTTGAAATTAATAGCAGTAAATCCAAAATTATGATTGGAGGGGGCAAATCACCCTCCCGCAAATGGAAAATCAGGGAATTCCACTTTGAAGTGGTTAACTCCTTCTCATACTTGGGGGTAACTTTTTCAGCTAGGGGCACTTGGGCACTGCACCTTAAAAATAGAGCACATTTGTCGTTATGTGCAGCTCGCTGCTTGTTGAAAGCTATGAGTGTTTCCACTGGAATTTCCTTAAGTATTATTTTGAAGACATTTCGAATCAAGATTCATACCATGCTGACTTTTGGGATTGAACTTGTCCCCTTTCCAGACATTATTGTTCTGGAGAGGGTGCAAAAGTTTTTTTTCTGCGCAGAGCCCTTAGAGTATGCTCCAGCGTCCCGGGTGCCATGGTACGAGCGGAAACAGGTATGATTGCCACTCAGCATTATGCAAGAATGGCGTTAGTGCGATACTGGATAAAATTATTAACTCAACCATCTGAGGCCCTGCAAGTCCAGTGCTTAGTTGAAGAATTAAAACATGAAGGCAGTAGAGCTTATCCCTGGATGAAACATCTTGCCTTTGTTCTAGCTAGTTTGGGATTTTCCTTTATGTACTTCCAGGGGAAACCCAGTTCTAGTATAAAGAAAGAAGTGGAACAGAGATCCAGGGATCTCGCTATGCAGGGAGATCTTTCTTTGCTGGGTCTGGGTAAGAGTGACTTTTTTATGGAGCCTGTCTGGACAAGCTGATCAGTAATACCCTTAGAAGGCACTATACCCTTTTACGCTTTCAGCTGACTCAAACTGCAGTAGTGGAGGGAAGGCTGCAAGGCATTCGGTATGAGCTCTGCCGGTGCTCCTGTGCATTACAGGAAGTCGAAACTCCCGAACATGTTCTCCTGAGATGTTTACATTATTCCTATTTAAGGGACTTATGGTTGGCACCTCTGTTGGCCAAGGCTAGGGAGAAGAGGATAGTTGATCTGTTCCTATTCATTACTAACTTATCCCAAACTGATGACTTGGTTGCAGTGGCATCTTTCCTGGCCTTTGCTGCAAAGAGGCGAATTGCCATTCGATCATGAACTAAGACCACCATGATATATTGGGTTAATGCTGTGGTCAGTCTAGACGGACTGGTCTGGTTTCTATGTGGAGTAGGAGGAGGTTTTTTGGCGGTAATGAGATTCTTTACTGCCATCCTACTCTTCTGTGTGAGACCTAACCCTTTTTTTCCCTGTAATGTCATTTTATTATAATATGTGATAGTTTTGGACTTCTCCTTATGTTTGTTGGATGCTATATTTTAGTTGCTATGATATATGCACTTTCCGGTAAGCTGGGATGGATTTACTTTGGATCCATTCAATTGGGTCCAGATTTTACTTTGTTTATATATTTTGATGGTTTTGACTATTTCAACTTAGGAGATTGTTTGTATTGTTTCTATCTTTTGTGGCCATGGCGAAAGCCTGTGCCTTAATAAATTATTATTATTATAATTATTATAATATATTTAAAGTCAATGAGTCTTATGACCAATAATCAGTGTATGCAAATAATAACATTGTATCACAGATCGCTAAGCACCCAAGCTTCCCATATCACACTGCCCGGCCTGGCGCCCCCCCACCCCCCCATGAGATGCGGTGTGTCTTTTTTTGTTTGTTTTTGTTTTGTTGCTTGGTTTACCCTTTGGTGTGTTGTATTTCCTTCTGCCCTGTCCACCTCCCCCTAGCACCAGGACTGCTTCCTTCCCTTCCTTGTGTCCCATCCCGCCCCCTCCCATTGCCCTTTTTCTGGGAGGTTCTTATCCCTTTTCCCGTAGCACCCGGTCGGCAGCTGGTCCCTGAGCGTCCTTCCTTTTTACAAAGGAGTCACCCAACTTAAGATTTGCAAAAAGTAAACACAGTTTATTAATAACTTTAAAAGCTTCTCCCTGAGCTGTGCCCATGCTCCTTAAGAACCTGGAAGGAGACTTTAACCTGTGGGGGTTACCTCTTCTCCCTTGAGGAAAAATAGGAAACCTTCCCTTAGCACTCTCTTATTCCCTGTTCTCCGCCTCTGTTCTTCTCCTCTAATTCCACCCCCCGCCCCCTGATTCCCTCATTTCCCCCAAAGAAAGATGGAGATCATGGCTTTTTAACAACAATGAACTATGAACTTCGTTGAACTTTGTGTGTGTGTGTGTCTCCTTCTCTTCGGGGGAAGTCTGGTGCATTCGCCTGGGTCTTGGGATGTGGTGGGGAGGGAGAGAGACGTTCTCCTGATCATCCTCATCCTCCTCTTGCAGATTCAGTTGCAACTGTGTGTTTTACAGGAGGTGTGCAGGAAGTATTGATTTGGGCAGGGAGGGGGAAATGGCGTGCCTAACCCAATCACTGTTCCTGGGCATTGCCGCAGTGCAGAGTGGGCTCAGGTGCTTTCCTCCGGGGTGGAGACTGTTTTGCATCTCACCCACTCGAACAGGCTGGCCAACTTCCGAAATTGCTGGCAGACGTGGACCCAGTTCCAGTCCTCCCACTGGCAGTTCAGCTGAGCCTCAGCAGCAAAAGCCTTGTTCTCTGCTGCATTCTGATGAAGCAACTGATGACTGTGGCCTGTATGGTATCCTGGATCATCTGCCCACTGAGTGGTTCCCCCCAAGCAGCTCCTGCGCCACTGATTGCAGACCTGCAAGTCGTGGTTGTGCTGGGCACTTGTAGCAGGAGGTTCTGTCTGTGCCTGTTGCGATGGACCTGCAGCAAGACAACAAGCAAAACCTTTAGTTCATCCCACCTTCCTGCTCTCATTTTTTGGCCCGTCACCCACCCAATTTTTAAATCATTGGGCCACCAAAGAGAAGTAACAGTGACTTACCTGGCCTCTGTGGGTCCTGGAGCAGTTGCTGCAGTGGGATCCCTTTGAGGTTTGGCTCTCTTCCTGCGAGCACTATGGGGAGTGAGAAACCTACAGAAATCAAGTACTGCCACTTGCACCATGTTGCTCCACCACCATTGTTATACCATGTTGCCCCCACCCCACTTCTATTCCTCCCATTCCCAGCCGGTTGCCCAGTGATTTTTCAGCTCCTCCTCTGTTGTCTCCCAGCCACCTGTCAACACAGTAAACAGTGGAAAAGATTATAATAATAAACTGAAGCCTTGCAGCAGGAGGTGGAGCAGTTGTAGTGGGAGTAGCCAAAACAAGCATGGGCAGTGGGGGAGGCATATCAATCTTCTTCTTGCCCCTGGAAAAAGAGCAGCCATATAGGTGGGATGCAGCTGTATAAATGCAAGCGCCTCCCCCAGATATATTAACTTAACGTTCCCCTCCACTGCCTCCACAAAGGTGGCATCTGGGTCCTCTGTGTTCTCAACCAGAATCTCAGGCAGCTCCTTGACCAAAGACTGGCCCTGGAGATGGAGGGAGTAGACTGTGAGAGTTGCAGTGTCTGTGTCCACATCGACCCGAGCTGGTTCCCAGGCAGCAATGGGCAGGGAGGGATGCCCTCTGACAGTCAACACTTCCATGGGGGTGTTTGTAGTGGGAGTAGCCAAAGCAAGTGTGGGCAGTGGGGGAGGTGTATTGATCTGCTTCTGGCCCCTGGCAAAGCGCAGTCATAGAGGTGGGATGCAGTGATGGCTCCATCCACACACAGGAATCGGTTCAGGAGCTCATAGTAGTGCGATATTTGCCTCCTGTGGCTGGAGGCAAAGTTGTTGTCTGGGATCTCCTTGTACCCACACCTCAAGTCTTTGGCCCACTTCCAGCACTGGTTCATATCCCGGTTGTAGCTCCTCAGTGACATCTGGGCCAAGATCTCCTGGAACACTGCCTCGTTCTGGTAGCACTTCACCAGGGGGTATTGGATCTTTTGCTCCCCCTGCAAAGAGAAGTGAAGGGGGTGGTGTTTTTCTCGGTCCAGGGAATGCCGCATTGGTGGGTGAATTGGTAGGCAGCGAGTGCCTATGATTGCACAGGGGTGGTAGTGGTGCTGGTTGTTGCTTGGCTGTTGGTCTGAACCATGGCCACGGTGATGGTAGGCCTCTGAAAGTTTTTGCAGAGAATGCAGCGACTGGGAAAGAGTAATCATCAGTCACATACTTCTGACCTCCAAGCTTGGAGAACACATGTTTGAAAATGGTGCAGTGGGCTTTTAACGGGGAAGTTTTCATACATGGCAGTAAGAGTGAGAGGGGCAGGAAGTGGTTCCTCCTTGGAACACTAGGCTTTTCACCAGCAGCTCTATGGTGTTGGAGGGCCTGAACGCGCGCAGGCTGTACACAACCTAATTGACGAGACGCAGACATGTGGGCACACAGTAGCCAACATTCACCCCCACAGCGGGCTCCGCGTTCTCTGAGACCCTGCCGTTAGTGGGGATGCATGTCCGGTGGGTGGTGGCCATGTGGAAGGTGGGGGCAGACACCTAATAAATGGGCAGATGGACATCCACGTGATGTGGGCTATCGTTGGTCATTAATGCTTGAGATGCTAATTCACTCTGAATTTCCTAGCAATTGTGGTTTACCGTGGTCCTTAGTTTTTGGCCAAGATTTATTTCAAATTACTCCTAAACACGAGTTTCTTAGA
Organism: Sphenodon punctatus; assembly: GCA_003113815.1. Classification (NCBI taxonomy): domain Eukaryota; kingdom Metazoa; phylum Chordata; class Lepidosauria; order Sphenodontia; family Sphenodontidae; genus Sphenodon; species Sphenodon punctatus. The sequence goes on along the minus strand of QEPC01012613.1, from coordinate 82,854 downwards.
GAAAACTGGATTCTCATAACCTCAGTGTAATAAACTCAGCCTTGTGTAAAAATGTGTGTGCAGGCATTTTTAAGGGTGGATTTTATGACCTTCTAAATGAACCAAAAGTACTTTGTCATGAGTAGCATTCAGAACATGCTCTATAGAAGTAACCCTTCTAAAGCTTCAGTGCAGCTACCATATCATAGTGTTTGTAGAGAAATATTGTATATGTGAGAACCATACATTAAGCTAACAAATCAATCTGGGTGGTTTTGGGGTTTTTTTAAAGGAAAAACTACGAAAATTCCAGTGTCATGTTTGATGGTATTCGTTGCAGCTGAGTAAAAGACAAGGTTATTGGTGACAGGCACTCCCATGGGTTTTTTTTATTATTATTTTCAAAGGTTTCAAAGTAGTGTTTTTATATTTTAGTGTACTACAGCATATGCACTTGTACAAACTGCATAACAGATTATGGAAAAAATGTTTGTCATTTTTGAGCTTGTGTAAACCGTTCTAAACTGTCACCTTTCTCAGCTCCACCATGACCCCAATTTAAAAATAGAAGCAACATGGCCAGCAAGAGACCCTTTTTGTACTAAAGTATATCCTGATTATTTATTTTTTTGTATACTTTCCATGAAGGAGTAAAACCATGCAATCAGCTAAAACTGCTAATGCCCTTTTCCTCACAACAGTTCCACTGGTTGTGCTCAAAGATTTACATAAAACGGTCTCCCTGAAGCTTTGGTTAGGAGCAATGCTAATATGAACAGAACTCATTAAAGACATTCTGGTTAGTGGGTAGTACCAGCATTTGGAGAGTTAACTCTTGCACAGAAACCTAGCAATGTCTTTGTTCTGGCATGTGCTGCATCTTCCATCAAAGTGGCATTTGGACAGATCACTTATTAAAGGTTGTGTGTTGGATGGAGAGAATTGACACTTCCTTACCCCCATATTTTCTGTTTCAGAATTCAATCCGCCATAACCTGTCACTTCACAGCAAGTTTATCCGACTGCAGAACGAAGGGACGGGGAAAAGTTCTTGGTGGATGCTAAACCCTGAAGGAGGCAAAAGTGGCAAATCTCCCAGACGAAGAGCTGCCTCCATGGACAACAATAGCAAGTTTGCCAAAAGCCGAGGCAGAGCCGCCAAGAAAAAAGCAGCCATTCAGTCAGGCCAGGAAGGCAACGGAGACAGCCCAGGAACGCAGTTCTCCAAGTGGCCCGCGAGCCCCAGCTCTCATAGTAATGATGACTTTGATAACTGGAGTACATTTAGACCTAGAACTAGCTCAAATGCTAGTACGATTACTAGTGGAAGACTTTCTCCAATCTTGCCAGAACAAGAGGACCTCGGAGATGGGGATGTGCACTCTATGGTATATCCTCCATCAGCAACCAAAATGACTTCAACTCTCCCCAGCCTTTCTGAGATGAGTAATTCAGAAAACATGGAGAATCTCTTGGATAATCTCAACCTTTTATCACCTAACACAACACTGACTGTTTCTACCCAGTCTTCACCTGTGACAATGATGCAGCAAGCCCCAGGTTATTCATTTACTACTTCATCAAACACAAGTATAGGCTCACCAAACCCTGACTACAGAAAATTTACCTATGCTCAAGCTAGCATGAACTCTTTGCCCCAGATGCCTATGCAAACTCTTCAAGACAGTAAATCGGGCTATGGAACAATCAGCCAATATAACTGTCCAGCAGGACTTCTGAAAGAGCTACTCACCTCGGATTCTCCTCCACACAATGATATCTTGACATCAGTAGATACTGGTGTGTCCCAGTCCAGCGGCAGAGTGCTGGGGCAAAATGTACTGATGGTTGCTAACTCTGCAATGTCAGCATACAGCAGCCAAACACCCCACAACAAAATGATGACCCCTAGTGCCCACCCTCACCAGGCACATGTCCCACCTACATCTGTAGTTAATGGCCGTGCCTTGTCACACACAGTGAACACCATGTCGCACACTTCAGGCTTAAGTCGCTTATCCACCGTGAAAACTTCATTGCAAGTGCCTATGATCCACCCAATGCAAATGAATAACATCAACCCTTATGCAGCTGTGAACATTTGTAATGGCTATGGGAGAGTAGGGATTGTCTCTCTCCACCAGGAGAAGCTTCCCAGTGACTTAGATGACATGTTAATTGAACGGTTGGACTGTGACATGGAGTCAATTATTCGTAATGACCTTATGGATGGAGAAACATTAGATTTTAATTTTGACAGTGTGTTACCTAACCAAGGTTTTTCACACAGTGTAAAGACAACCACACACAGCTGGGTGTCGGGTTAGGATTTAGCAGAAGGTAAGTTTGCACTGTATCTTTTTGGTTTCTTTTTTATTATTATCCAATGGCTTTGAACGCTATGTAAAAGGTAAAATAAAAGCTTTAAATGTGGGCTTGATTTAAAGTTTCCATTGTTTACACTAGTTCCGGAATTGTGGGGTTCTTGATGCGAGGGCCATGGCTCCCTGTGGGGATTCACAGGAGTCACGTTGTGTCAGGGCTGGTTTGCCCAGGATGTGGGCAGACTCAAGGAGTGGAGTCAGGAACAACGCAGGCTGGGAACAGGAGAGATTCTCGGGAACAGTCTTAAATTTGGGCACAGAAAGGAGTGGGGCACAGGACAGAAACATGCGGGGCTTGGAGTTGGGCTGGACACAAAAGACCAGCAACCAGGGTCCAAGCCTTGGTCCCATCCAGCTTCACCTTCCTGCTGGGTAGACCTATGTAGTTGGAGGCAGCCAATTGGAAATCAGAGAGGTGCTTGGCAAGACTAACCAAGAGGCTTTTGGCAGGACTACACAACCAGGGACAAGGCAAGGCAGTGGCACTATAGAGCCAGCCGTTGCCCAGGAATCCCAAAAGGCAAGGGTTCAAGGCCTGTGTTCCAGGCACACCGCCACTCTTCCTCCATTCCTTGCCCTTTGATAAAAACAACATAATACATGGGTCCAGCCCATATTGTTGCAGAAAGAATCTTGAAAATGTGAACCCAAATGTAAGCCAATGCTTACCAAAATCAGCAGGAAGCCTAAAATGTTAGCTGTAAGAGGTATCGACGAAGGCCCTCTGGTCAGTGGTCATGGAACCAGGCCACAAATTCCATGGTGCCGCAAAATGGATTCTTGGTCTAGAAGTCATGATTCTTAGGGCGTTTTTAGACAAGCGCCTCCCCACCCATCATGCATGTTGTAGGGCCGCATTGGCACCCTATGAAGCACCACAAAATGCATGATGGGATGGGAGACTTTTGTCTAAAAACATCCTTGAAGGTCGTAAGCAGGTATTGGAGGCTGTGGCCGGCTGTGTGATGCCAAATTGGTGATGGGACTTGGAGAAGGAGATGGCAGGTTCTGGGACAGTGACTGTCTGGAAAAGTGTGTCCTGGGGTTGTTCTGGAAACAGTCAAGACTCTCTACATGGTATTTCTATATAGCTAACGTTTTTTTTAAAAATCACCACGTAATGGAGATTTATTTAAGTGTCTTTTTCCCTCTCCTGATAAACTGGGCAACATCTGGAGCACAATTTATATCTATAGATTCTATTTTACTTGTGTGCTTTTTTCATTGTTTATTTTCTTTATTTTCCTAGGTTACGCATTAAAGTGCTTCATGCTTATCTGACAGCAGGAACTGAGAAAAGCAGTCCAAAGATGTCCTTCACCCTCCTTTTACTTGATAAAATTGGTTGTGTTTTTCTTGGGGGGGGGGTGTTGCCTTTTGTCAGACTTGGCAGCAAAGAGGGTTTTCCTATACAGGATGTTTGCCCAATGTGTGCAGGTTACTTGCTGCTGTAGATAAGAATTAGGCCATTGGTAATTTCATTACTGTAAAGTGCCAAATTCACTACAATATAGAATAGAATACTTTAGCATCACGTTGGTCTTTGGTTTTGTACAGTCAGAGCTGTAGACACAAAACTGTTTTTAGACCAAACAGATATTTTTAAAGTTTATAAAACTTTTTGTAATATTGTGACAGTCTTACACCCTAAGTAAGTTTAACTTCAGTTGATATTACCTGTGATCTCCTGATCTGTTGCATTGAGATAACCGTGGACTTCATTTTGCAGGGTATTAACTGCCTTACATGTGTTGAAATTGTTATACATTTCATATAAGAACAGTGGCACCTGTGAGTATGATCCAGCTGAACTCATTGGCTAGTAAAAGTTTCATAACAGCAGGTTAAATGCCAGTTAAAATGTTACCTATCTTTTTATCATGTAAATTTATGCAAACATAAGTGGATCAAATTTCTAGATGAATGAATTTTATTAATGGATTTCAGATTTTTGGAATAGTTATCAAGCTATCTTTTTTTGTAACAACTAAAGTCTACTTTGTTATGTAGTCTACTTTATAAATATGCAGAATTCAAAATATCCAGCAGCATTTGTAACCTCATTTTGTACAGTATTTTAACTAGATTAAGTACAGTTTTTAAAATTATATTTGCATAGCACTTGGTGCTTGTAAAGAAAAAGCTGCATAATGCGTATCTTGCATACAAAACATTTCTATCCCAGATTTTGGCAGGAAAGTGATAAATAGATGGAGACACTTGCCACTTCATGTTTAGGAGCTATATCATCTGTTTTTATTGATGCGTTTTTAGCAATTTCATCTACTTTTCTTACAAAGTAACTCTTGACTACCAAAAAGTGTTAAATATCCATTGTTAAATGCTTGTACAATGCTTCATGTTGTGTATTTATTTCATGGAGGTCTCATAATGTTTGTGGGCTCAAAAGCAGGGTCTTCAGTGTCAGAACTACCATTCATATTTAACTCTGTCTTGGAGTCATCACATCCCGTGTTAATGAGAGGAAGGTGCTGCTTTAAAGATGCATGTGAAGAAGGGAGGCTAAAACTTGTATTACAGGACATTTGGACCCCAAAATTATTCTTCTGCAGAAAGAATGAATTGGCTTAATAGCATACTTCTATAAACGTGATAGCATTCCTATGGGCCTAATCTTGCAAACACTTACTCCTATGGGGGGAGTTCTGCACTGAAGACATGCTTTATGAATGAGCATGTTGAGGATTAGGTCTTCAATTGTGGGCAGGGGGTGCATCCAGTTTAATTGGCTAATACTCTTTTTGCAGTATTTAAATCCTATTGTTATAAAATATTTACAGTTTTTATAATAAGCCTGTTTATATTTTTTGCAGCACTTTAGGTGATGCATAATTTGAAAAGTAAATATGACCCCATATTAGCTCCTGTCTTCTTTCTCACTACTGTGTGAACAGGTGAGATTTTTTTTTATTGTAAAAGTATCCAATTTAAATGTGTTAACTTGTATTTTTACATGGGCCACCAAATCACTTTAGAAAGGGAGAACCAACAGTTATCAAGCATACTGCTGCAGTTGATAGCAACCGTTCCATATTGAAATCTTTTCCCTAAATCAGATCTCTGATAACCTGCTTGGATCATCAAGTAATTCTACCCTAGCAAACAAATGATGTCTAATATTTTACTACAGCTCTTGGCCATAGAACAAGCAGACTCCCTGGAAACAATTTCTGAGGAGCCGCCTTTCTGATGTGGTTGCAAAATTTTTCCTCCTTTAACAACCAGTGATGTACTCAAGCAAAAGTAACGAGTTACACAATATTGGCACAATACTTAGAATTTGTATATTTAATGCTACTGTTAAATTTCCCTGTCCACAGCTATATTTTTCCCTTTGTTTATGATGAGCTTAAATGCAGCAGTTCATTAAGTTAAACAGCAAAGTCTTGCTTGATAACAAAACAGAAATTTTGCAGATGATTGGGAATTCTATTTCTGCATGATCCTTTTTCCTTATAATTTTGTTCCTGTCAGAGTTCTAATTTTTGTATGTGAGTATAGAATGCTGTGAAATCAAATGAAAAGTACTTTGTTTGATTTGAACGCAAGCACTATGTGGCCTCTAGTAATAAATTCTTTTAAATGGAAGTACTGAATTTCTGGAGTAATTTGGTTTGTCAGAATTATTGTAAATGATTGCTTTGTGAAATGTGCTGATTCTTACCTATGCAGCCTTGTTTTTGACTCTTTTCTGGTTTGTACTGTTATGAAAAGTATATTTTATTATAGAATTGTTCTGATATTTTAACTATAAAGCTGTATTTGTTTCTATATTAGCTGTACAGTATATGTTTAGGTGGTAGATACATTAACTGAAAAGCTCTGCTTTGGTAAACTGACAAACTGCCTAAACTTATAATAAGCAAAAATACTATGGCTTTATTGGCTTAAGTCAGCAGAACTTCCCTAAGAGGAGAGAACATAAATTGGACCAATTAGAAAATAGTTTAAAACTTGCACTTTGTAAACCACTTGATGTATGTTGTTGTTTTTTTATTTTTTTTTACCAATTTGAAGTTCATATTTCCATTAGGAAATAGTTAGGATTCTTAATGTATAACCAAATGTTCCGACGTGGTTTTTTTGTAATTATTAATGTAAAAATGTAGTGCAGTTTATGCAAACAAAAAGAAGAATCACTTGGCATTAAAACTGTCGTCCTTGTTTTGAGGGTGTTCCCCAGACCAGCAATCTCCCCAGCTGCCTGGGCATGCGAGTTGTGCTGCTCTCACCGTTCTGCAGCGTTTCACCCCTCTCATTCGGCAGTCTTTTTGAATTAAAAGTATGTATCTGGATGATTCTAGAGAAGTGCCTGAAGACGTACTAACAGACACAAGAACAAGCCTTTATTATTGTATAAAGCCATAAATGTATATAAATGGTTTTAGAAGTTTTGTCTTGTCTTGTATACTGACAGTGAGATTTCTACCAGGATTCTACTTGTGATGAGCAGTGTGCATTACAGTAACTATATACCTTACCGCATAATCTTTTTAATAATCATTCTGACAATCATTTGGCCTCTCTTGACAATCTAATTAGCATTAGCAATATTATATATTTAAAAATACCTCATTTTGGTATTAAGTTTTGGAAACCAGCAAAATGATACCATATCCAGTTGCCATCCTGAAACTATGTATGGGCTTGCAAGTCCCTCAGTGGAATTTAAGAGTTTGTAATTGTTTTGGGATTACAGCCTTAATAAGCAAATACTGAGTGCAAAATAGTTGTCATTTCCCGTTATCAGATGTAAGTAAATCTGATGATGAAATTGATGCAGTTCCATAACCAATAGCAGGTACAGAAAACTTAAGAGGACTGTGTTGCACGTATACTTTTTTGGTATATTCTACTAAAAGAAGTGTTTACAATTCTTTGAGCCTAAACACAAGAAGAATCCACGTCTAACTGTTTGAGTTCACTAAGCACATTGGGTAGAGATTTTGTTGTTAGAAATTGCTTTGTGCAGCGTGACATTTGCTGCCATTAGCGCTCTCAACCTGGTTCAGAGAAAATTGCAGACAGTCCTGAATTCCCTCCAGAATGGGTAATTTGTAAGTACAAACTTTTAATAAAATGGTGGTGACATGACATGGTGAATAGCTTATTAGAACATTATAGGATGCACGTGACAAGCAAAACAGCCATCCTGCATGCAAACCCCAGACAGGAACACTTCTGTTGGTAGCCCATATTACATGTGAGGTCCCATGGGTAGCGGTGAGGCATGTAACTGGGAGGGCGGTCTGTAAAGCTTGGGCAGAGCACTTTCATTATTGGAACAATTTGAAGGCACTTCCTGCTTGCTTCAGAAATAACTAGGTCCTGGTATGGGGTTGGAGAAGAGGTTTTGGTGGTGAGTGTGTTGGGCTAGGGCATGGCAGTTCCTGACTAAACAAGAAGTATGTGTGAATTCAGGATTATCCTGAAAATTTTAATTGAACATTCACATTTCTGTAGTAAAAATGTTATTAAAATGATTTAAATCCTACTGCTTCCTCCATCATCCTCACTCCTTCTCCTTCCTTTTGCTTTTCACTTGTTTCACCTCCTTGCCCATCCGCTCTTTGTTACATAATAAGGCAGCCGGGGGTGGTCTTGTTACTATAGTCAATAATACTGGTCAAAGAGCAAGGAGATTGGCAAAGGGGCTGAATATCTCCTGTGACAAAAATTAAATGCATTTGTACATAATACATTTATGGGCATCAGAGCTTTGCTAGACGAGGGGGAGATAACATGGCACACTTCTCAGACGGGAGGAGGTCTGGCAGAGACTGATGGAGTTATGCACTAGCCTGCTTCACAGAAACTGCTTAGAGTAGTCAGGCCTCTTTGTGGCATTGAACCACTCCCCCCAGTGATGGATGGATGTCTGCGTACACAATACACACAGGTCTAACTGCTAGGACCTAGTAGTCAGGCCTCTTTGTGGCATTGAACTACTCTCCCCAGTGATGGCTGGATGTCTGCGTGTGTGCGTACACAATACACACAGGTCTAACTGCTAGGACCTTGGGCTAAGTAGCTGTTTTCCTCCTACCCCACCTTAACCTTCAACTCCCATCTCATTCCTCCCACCTGTGAAGGCAGCGTTGAGCAGGCAGGGGGTGGGTTCTGGATTCTTAGGGACGTACTCTGTGGTACAGGCATTGGTGCCATTGTGCATTTCATGGAAATGCTAAGTCTCCATGGTAGAAGTTCCACCTACAAGCACAAACAATCTAGTGTTGACATCAGTTTATTTCCCCACCAGTCATACAATAATGGTGTTGCAATAACTCATTTAGGGAAATAGACTTTCAATAAGATTGCCTGGGAGCATCCTCATGTATGTCAGCCCTAAAGAATTAAAAAGCAATGCTGGCTTGCTTTGGTCATATTCTCAGATACATGTGCCAAGGTTATGCCTAAAGAAACAACCACAGCGATCTTGCCTCTCCTCGATTTCTACTGCTGACAACCAACATTCTCCCCACTTAGGTATGCACCATATGAACTCTGGCTTGGATGGCGCTTGATTAGACCTTCCAGCCTCATTCATTCAACTTAGAAGAGATAATAGCACAAACTCCCATTTTGATGCTGTGTGAAATCCTAACTGCTTTCTGGACTCCTTGGTCAGCCCATGTTCCTTGCCACCTGATGTAGAGTTTGCTTATAAGGATCTGACTATCAAATGGCAGTGGTAGCACATGAATGGATTGTTCTGGAACAAGCAGTGATTACTTCCAGTTCCAACTGACAACAGAGCTGGAGTAGGAATCCCTCCTCCACTCTGTGCTTCCTGATATTGCAGAGCATTGCATACATCCCTCTGTATCCTTTGCATTATGGGAAATCTCCGCAGCAAAGTAGTGAGGTAGGGGGGCTATTGCAATACAGGAGGAATCGGCAGAGGAGTGAATGCAGACTAAAGAACAAATGAGTTTGCATGGGGTATCTAGTCCAGCACCCTTTAAACAGGATCTACATTCCCTACGTCATCTCTGAGAAATGTCTGTTTAGCCTATTTTTAAAGGCTTCCAGCAACAGGGCCTCCACAACCCTTCTTGGCAAACTATTCCACTGTGTAACTGTCCTGGGAGTTGAAATGTTTAGCTTACGTCTCTTCTCCTTTTGATTTGAACCCATTACCTCTAATATATTTTTAATCCATTGCTTCCAGGGGTTGGATATAACTATATAGGTGCATCCTTAAGTGGGATGAATGTTCTGAATGGGAAATGTTTTTCACTTCAGGTTCCGTAATCCTAAGAAATTTTCAAAGGCCAAACACACATCGAAAGGATTCCTTTCCACTGCTCCTGCCCCAGATATAATTAGCACAACTAATTTAACTGTAAAAGTTCATCCAGTGAAAGACCCAGAGTATTTTTTACAAAGACCCTCCATTTTTTAAATGCTAGGTTTTCCTCTCTCAGGACAATGGAGGGTGAGAGGAGACTCTGGTTCTTTCAGAAGCCAAGCAGCCAGATTTTTGTGAAAGTTAAATTGAGATGCTTGAGGATTGATGTCTAAAGAGAGAGGGTAATAATAGATTTTATTGTAAGCCACATGGCTATCACAATATATTCATATACAAACAAATAATACAATAAAATAAATTAATATAACATATACAACATCCTGATAGATAAAATCAATAAACAATTATTTATAATTATAACACTAAGGCCCGAAATACATTTTAACATAGTAGATACACTTAAAGGGTAACTTTACCTCAACAATCTTCAATCAACCTAAGCTGGCATGAAATTATCTATGTATATCCTCTAGCTTCAGTCAAGATATTAACATCAAAACTAATGTCAGTCTGAGACTTCTGCTCCTTATTTTATACAAATCTTGGCAATTCTAGATGCATAAATAGCAACCAACTTAGATCTTGAGGAATCTGAGTCCCCCAACAAATACAGTAATTGGAGAGAGGGTAGTTGCCATGTTGGTTCCATGCCATAAGAGAGAGACGAAGTGGTTCAGGTGATACATTTTATTGGACCAACTGCTGTTGGAGAGATTAGGTTTTGGGTTACACAGGGCCCTTCCTCAGGAATGTAATAAGTCAGGATTCTTGTGCGAGTCTGAACTGCGCAGTCCAACGTTCCAGGCCTCTGCCTTCCCATAGACAAAGCAACAATGCTAAAGGCCTATTAGACTGGCTGATTCTGAAAGCAGAGAAACAGCCTCCATGTAAATATCCTTCTAAGGCCATTTCATGCTGGAAGTGGAATTGTTTAGTGGCAGGAAATGGCTATTATCCGGTTGAAGCTGTTGCCAAGGTCCTTCCCTTACCCACAGAATCAACACAGCCTGAGCACATAGAAGAACCAGGAGTTATTTTTCCTGCAGGTGAATGAGTGATTCAGAGGATTTACCCCAGGAGCCTATGAATGAAGCAGAGCAGTCAGTGCCCAGGATGACCGTCTGATGAACTGAGTAGCATGCCACGCTGCAGAAGAAGCCTAGTGATGCCTGTTTTAGCCAGATTATAGAGAATATCCTCCTACACACCATACCAACTTAATTTACACATTAGCAGGAACAAGTGTGGGCGTAGTCCACTGGAGGCAGTTTAGTATTACATACATATTGGCATCAAAACAGGCCTTCCGGACCTGGAAGAGGAAGCAGTTCACACATCAAATGAGAAAAATACTCATATGAGAGCTTCTTGCAGAGAGCTCTGTTTGTGGATTCCTCTCCCTTTCTCTGCTACCGTAGTGTTGGCAAAGTGCCATCCAGCAGAGCTGTTCAGAGTGGTGAATGGGCTGGTGAATCCTGGTTGTGTCCAACTGGAATTACAGCCATCAGTTGCCCACTGTGATGAGCTTGCTACGTACTTTACAAAGTTACTCTTATTAAGCACAATTTGGGAGCTGTTAGTTTGGGTACAAAGTGAGAATTTGGGGTTGGGGAGGTGAAGTCAGTGCTGTCTGCTGGCAGGGAGGGTGTACTTGGAGTTATGCGGGCAGACAGTTGTGCATTTTATCCATTCCTGTCCTGTCTGGTGAAAGTTAGCCAGGAGATGTCAGAGCTGTTGCTGGCTGGGGTTGTAAGGGCCTTCTTTCAGGAAGACAGGCTTCTGGATGGCCTCAAAACTATACTTGTCCTGCCAATGCTCAGGAAACCATCTCTTAATGCGAACTCGCCTGCCTGCTATCTTCCCCCATCTCTAACCTTTCATTTTTAGGGAAGATTATTGAATGGGTGCTCATGTTGCAGCTTCAGGTACACCTGGATGGCATCCAATTCCTGGGCTCATGTTAATCTGACTAAACATCCTGGCCATGGGACTGAGACTGCACTTGTGGCCTTGGTCAACAATCTACACCTTGGGTTTGACAGGGGAAACCGTACCCTGTTGATCTTGGTACATCTTTCAGTGGCCTTTAGCACAGAACGCATTCGTACAAGATCATAGGAGACTCTTCTCCCAGGTGTATTCTTTCTTGTGGGAATTAGCATTCCCAGATTTTAATTGTTCACATGAGCCTTCCCTCTAATTCAAAAGTTCCTCCCACTTCTCCAGGCAGGCAGTGGGGATTCATCCCCATGAGGGGGAAATAGACTGTTTCTGGGCACAGCAATTAGGGCTGACTGATAATGTGGCTTAATCCCTTCACATGATAAGAGAAATGTGGGTAAGGGATTTAGTCCGATTGTCAAGCCTTGCTTTTTTGGCTTCACTTCTCCTGCAGTACAGGCGCTGCACCCCACACCATCAATCTTTTGCACAATCAACAATACAGTGAAGGGGGGATGTCCTACTTTTCAAGCTAAGCCTCGTGTGTGAATGCACCCACAGTTGATCATGAAGTGTTGACATGACTGTGACCTGGCAGATGTTTGCAGCCCTGCACATGAGTGGTTCCATTTATTCCTGTTGGGGAGGTCCTAGAGAGTGGTGATGGGTGGTTGCTCTCTGTTCCTTCAGAATCTCCCCTGGGAGCATGGCCAGCCTTAGAATTTATATGGTCTGGGGTGAACACAAAATGCTGTCTCCCCCCCCCCCCCCCCCTTTAACATTTGGCAGTCTGATGCTTGCTTACAAACACAAAGTTCCATATAATGTATTTTTAAACCCAGTGCAATTACAAGTTAAACCACAAAGTTGAGAACTGATGTGGTGAGACATAAAACTTAACACACCTGTAATAATCTGCAAGATTTTAATGAACTCAAGATGTATTTTTGGAACAGCCTCAGATGAAAACATTAGAATCTAGTCTCAGCTGTTTCCTGAAACAAACTCTGTCCACTGCTGTGCAATCCTCCAAAAGGAACAGAGGCTGCAGGCACAGACTTCTGCGATGGATCTGAGTGGACTCTAAGCTCTCCTACTGTCTGTGCTAGGAACAGAAACAGATGGGCACCATTCCCTATGGGAAGTATCAGCCAGCCTGTATTCTCCTCACCCCACACCCTTAACACTACTGGGCACCTTTGCTGCTGTAGAACCCACTGGGGCAGGGCCTACATCCCTGCAGCCCCACTCCCTGCACCCCTCAGCAGCAGCCTCCAGCCCTGCACTGGTTCCTGCTGGTCCCAAGGAACCACAGCCAGATCCCTGGAGCCTAAACCTGACCAGGCTGGGTGCTGGGAGACCCTTCCAACTCCAAAGCCTGAATTTTCTCTTAAATTAATCAAAACTGGCTATGATCTATCATTGCATTGTCATCCGGGTTCTTATGGACTGTTTTATACTCTGTTCTTATATTTTCTAGGTATTGAAATCAGGCTGACTGTTCTATAATTTTTCAGATCCACCTTTCCCTCTTTTACCCATCTCTGGTCTTCTGGCACCTCACCTTTTTTCCAAGAGTTCTCAAAGATAATTGACAGAGGTTCTGAGAATATTTTAGCAGTTCTTTCAGTAATCTAGGGTGTAATTCACCTGGCTCTGAAGACTTGAATTCATTCAAAGTAGCGAGGTATTCGCTAACGACCCCTGTTTGAGAAGCTGTTCTGGCCTGCAATCTTGCCCCCTTATTGTTTATTCACCTGTTGCCAAGCTTGGCACTATTTCCCTTTTCTGTGAAGACTCAGACAAAATAGGAGTTGAAAAGTTCAACCTTCTCTTTGTCTCCTAACATTTCACCATCTTCACTGAGGAGCTGACCCATCATTTCCTTTTTCTACCTCTTCTGACATACTTAGAAAAACAAAAACCCAACTCTTTTTATTGTTTATAGTATCCCATGTGAGCTGTAGCTCATTTTGTGCATTAGCCTTCCAGACAGGGGCATAGCTATAAGTGCACCTATCCACATGCCTGGGGATGGTGGTACATGCATGTAGAATGCATATACACACGAATGGATTAGCTAGGGGCCCATTTCCACCTAGCTATGCTTTGTTCATGACATCGTTCCTACAGGTTTTGGCTACACGTCTTTATGCTTCCGTGGTAGCTTGTCCTGCCTTCCATTTCCTATGTTTCTCTTTTGAGTCTTAGCTCACTGGTAAGCTCTTTGTGTAGCCACATTGGCTTCTTTGGATGTCTCCCATTTTTCATTTTCATTGGGATCGTTTGCAATTGTGCCTTCAGTATCTTTTGGGTTTTTTAAAGCTTCCTAGAGCCACATGATTGGGCATGGTATAAAACTGAAGATGAGGATGAAGATGATGATAGGTGAAAACAGACAGGCACCTTAAATCCGCTTTAACACCACTTTAAGATTTCTTATGCATGTTGTAGGGCTACTGCATAGGGTGCCAATACAGCCCTGCAACATTCATCTGAAATGTTAAAGCAGAGTTACGTGCCTGTTTTCATACTGTCACGGCCTCCAAGGCCAGCCAGAAACACCCTCCTGCAGGTCCCATCTACCCGTCACGTTCGTACAGCAAGGGCACACAGAGAGGTGTTCCCCAATTGTGGAACACCCTCCCCCAGAGATTTGTTAACGCTTGAGCGGCACTTAGCATATTTATTTTTATTTTTAAAATTTGATATCCCGCACCCATCCTGCCTTGGGCAGCTCAGGGCAGCTAACAAAATGTTAACATATAAATACATTAAAAACACATAAAAATTGAATATATCATAAAATACAATTCCCTAGAGCTAAAAAAATATATGGAGTTAGGGTTTGGGGGAAGTTGGGGATAGGGGATTTTAATTGGTTTTTATTTGTATATTTAAAATATTTTTTATTTACTAACCCTAACGCTCCCTGAGCTCTTGGGATAGGGTGGGATAAAAATTTGAATAAATAAATAGTGTGGCCCAGTCACAGATATGCAGCTGAAAATGTCTCCTTTATTCTTCCCAAGCAGGAGATGTAAGTCCATAGCCAGCACCAGTCTGGAAACCAGCTAAACCCAAATGCCTCTCAGCCAAACCAGGAGCCCTAACAAGGATGAACAGACTTAACAGTTCGGGGATCCTCATAGACCAGGTAGAGATGAGAGGGTTTCTTAGAGATACATTGAAAAAAGCAGAGGAATTGGTGAACGTCTTCAAGATTCAAGGTGGAAAAAAAA
>QEPC01012613.1:42279-61199 GCA_003113815.1 Sphenodon punctatus | reverse complement strand
ACCAACCTGATTGTAACCAAGCCAAGCACACGCACCTGAGACTTCGCATCCGCCTGAATGTTTGTTTGTCTTCTCCCCTGTCTCTCCCACTGTCCCCTCTCCCTGTCTCCCCCTCCTTGTCTTTTAGACTGTAAGCCACAAGCAGGGACCGTGTCTATTTCTATGTTCTGTACAGCACCAGGCCACACTACTTGCGCTATATAAATGTTTATAATAATAATAATTAATATATGTAAAACACACAAATCCAAATGAAATCTCCTAACTCCCATATATATTAAAATTACATAAAAATAATAAAATATGATTACATAAAATATGCTAAATCACAACTCCCCAAGCCATACCCCTAACTGCCGCACACTTGGTCAAAGAGAACATTGTTTCTGGAAGATGAGCAGGCTCAGGCTTAGACCAACTTTGAAAGGAAGGAAAGCAAGTGCAGAAAGATGGGAGGGCCGAGCAATACTGCGAAGAGCCGAAGGTAAAGGATAAGGAGTTTGTGCTGGATGCGTTCAGGCAGAGAGAGCCACTGGGTGTCTCTACATGATATGGTAATCAAGGAGCAAATGTGCTCCATGGTAGTATCGGGGGACAAGGACATCAGCCAGAGGCAGAGTAGCTTGACCAAACAGTCAAACTTCTGTGTGTTGTTGCTGCCGCCACCCTATGGACTCTGCCCTCTAGGGCGAACCCTGCTGCTGTCAGCATGTACATTAGGAGAGCATCAAGGGCCAGCTGCTGCTAGGATTTGGCAACTCTATGGCTGGGATTGGAGGAGAGCAGAGAATTATGTGCTGCAAATGCAGACTGATGATGTGCAGCAGAGCAGCTGTACTAAGTGGCTTCAAGGCTCTCCATTCCATGGGATAAAGCAGCACCATTCTGGATAAATGGCAGCACCCACTGTCCCCCCTTCCAGTTAGACATCAATAAAGCCTGAAAGCGCACAGCAGACTCCTCCACAGGGGTCACTTAGCAGAAGCCAGACAGTTAAGTGTTGCCTCCCTCAGATTTTTTTGTCATTCATAAAAGTTAGAAGAGATGTGCACTGTGCCGCTGGGATGCCTCTTGATTGGAGATGATGGGGTGACCTCAGCAGGACTACCCCAAAAAACCAAGTCACCTCTGGTTCCCAAATGCGATCATGGAAGCTTGTGCAGATCGTCGTAGTAAAACTCTTATCTGCTGGTGCTAGAGAAACAGTTAAGCATTTCTATATGTCTGACTGGTTACACTACATGCCTGAGGAAGGGTCCTGTGGGGTCTGAAAGCTTGCACATTCTCACCAACAAGTTGGTCCAATAAAACTATCATTTGAACTACTTTGTCTCCATCAGTTAAGCACTGGCACCACAGAGTATTAGCAGTAAGCAGGGCCCCTTGTTAACTACATTTCCCCCACTGGGAGCAACGGGGAAAACACCAGTCCCTGACATTAAAGCATCTGTGTTGACACCCACTGAAATGAATAGGTTGATCTCTCTGAGCTATCACTTTAGGCTTGGTACATGCAGATACAGGTATACGTACTCAGAGACAGGTATACACGCAGTTGGTGTATACACAAACATCAATCCTTATCCAGTGGTTACATTTGGTCCACTTTTCCAAGATGACCTCACCAACTTGATCAGCTAAAGAGTTACTTGTTTAAAAAATGAAGTTTAAATATCTTCGATTGCAGTGGTTCTCAAACTTTTTTAGACTGAGCCCCTCAGTGCAACTTTGGGCTCCGCTGCCATGTTCTCTCTGTCCCAGACTCACACCCTTACTGTGCCTCCTCCACCACAAATGCACAGCTGCCATTAAAAAGGCACAACAGGCTAGTTTTATTAAACATTACAAATGGTACAAATGATTATCAAATGAAAGAGGGGAATGAGAAAAGAAAGGGATGGATGGTGACAGAATGGGAGAGAGGGGGATGGACAGAGGGAGAGTGATGGAAGGAGAAAGGGATGAGAAGAGAGATGGACAACGAGGGGAAGGGAGAGGTCCCATACTCCACTCTCGTTGGTCTGGATTTGCTTCCCCCATTGCTTGTTCCCTTGCTTCCAGGGCCACCGCCCACTATCCCCGATTCTGCCCGCCAACAGCTTTCCCCAGCTCCCCAATTCCATGGTGGTCTAGGCGCTCCAGCTCAGCCTTGTATAGTAAGGCTTGGCCCAGCTGGCTTACCGTTTCCTGCCATGCCCAGCTGTGACCAATCAGCCACTCCCTATCAGGCATTCTAGCCACTTGGCCAATTAAAATGGCCAGATATTTGCTGGAACACAGCTCACTCCCTTAGTGGCTACACTCCTGCAGAGACTTACTTTGACCCAATGGGCCTGACCTTGTGGGTACATAGTGTGTCCCACAGGGTAGAAACATCCTGGAATAGCAGCTGGTCAACCATGAGACTGCTGCCCCGGACCACTGTCACGAGGGGCAGAACATAAACACCTGTAGGAAAGTTCAGTTTGCAGTTCAGTTTATTAATGGCACTAGCTTCTTTCGCCATGGCCAACAATTAAATATTTACAAGAAAAAAAGATAGAGACATCATGTAATACACAGTATAAAAAAGTATAAAAAGTTACCTAATAAAATAAATGCATGATTTTTCCAACCAAAATAGAATCAAAATAAAATTAAATATACAGATACGAAATTATCAAGATTTGCTGAAATTGTTCAGGGATTAGTTTGCATCCTACTCCCCAAAAACAGTAAATTAATAATAATTGTCACATAGTTAATAATTTACATCATCACAAAAGAAATTCCCCACAATAATTTCTATACAGGGTGAAAATTAACTCAACAACTTCCTTAATTAGCTAAGGGATAGCATACTATGATAAATAATGGCAGATATCCAAATTAAGTACTCTGGCCCAGCAAAGCAATAAGAAACCTTCTGCAGGGCTCTAAAAAAGATTAAATATCCTAGGTCTTCTACGGAGCCCAAGCACGGAGCTGCTTGACCCCTGCAAAACCCAAATCTATCTGAGCAGAATTCCCTCTGGATTAATAAATTACTTTAGATCTTAATAGTAACACATATTAATAGCCAACAATTTTATTCTTTTTTGGGATAAGTAATGATGATGCATCTCCTCTGCTTGTGCTGCAAATAATGCTAAATATTTCAGAAATCCCTCATCCTCCTGTTGGAGGAGCCAAACAGTCTTTTCCTGATTAGTAAATGCCTTTAAACTGGATGGTAAGGGGAACAGAATTTCAGAATGAATAGTTTCAAACAAGGGGCATTCTAAAACATAATGGATAGTATTTTCAATGCTCTCCTGGCACCTGGGGCAGTATCTCTCACTCCTAGGTATCCCAGTCCTGCGCCCCTCTAGGATTGCTGAGGGCATTTGTTCATAGTGCAATCTAGTCAGGGCCAGCCTCAACGTCAGCTTAAGATCAACTTTCAGGTACTTCTCCATGCCCCAGGTGTGTTTAACTAAAGTGTGCAAAGGGGCGATCTGGGGGGAGTGGATCTTTCTGCCTGGCAATATCTTGGATACTTTGGACACGCATCCATTTATCTTCAAGTGAGACAAATCATTCATTTTCTGATATATAATTACCCAGTTCCACTGGCCTCAAGATGTAGATAACAAATGAAAACCATATAGATTGCCTCGCTGGGATAAGGACACTATCCTTAAGTAGGCACATTTTAGGAAAGCGGCCAGGTGAATAGGTCAAGCCCCTAAGCCAGTAAGTTAAGACACAGATGACCACTTTGGTGCCCACAGAGTCCATATGTGTTTCCAATCTTAGAAAGGCAGCTGGAAAAGAGGGTGAAACCCCCAACAAAGAGCACAGAAATTTAATCGGAGGGATTTCAATGTCATCTCCAGCAATCATGTCCCCGATCTCTGTGCCATAAATCAACTGAAAGTTCACTACAGCCTCGTAAGCTTTTAACGGAGCTAGAGTAGATTTTCTGGCAATCAAACTATGAAATCTTTGGATGGCACAGGCAGAGTGAATCACTTTGGTTTTAACTATTTTCAAATGCTGCTTCCATAAGTTATTTAGAGATAACCAGAGGCCCAGATATTTATATCTATTCACTCAATTTCATTTTGTCCCATCTGCTAGTAATACTTCTTCACCCCAGGACCTCAGGTCATTATTTTGATTTTTCCTAGAGGTGTGCACACCCATGTAATTTTTCATTTTAATTTTTGTTATTTAAATATTTCATTTTCATAAATATAAAAATTAGTTTTTGTTTTTGCTTTCATTTTCTATTTCCATTGGTTTCAATGGAAAACACATTTTCGGCTATATCTTTTTTGTTTTTCATTATATTTGGATGAAACATGGAGGGATTGTACCTGCATATACATTCCTGGCTGTAACTTCTTTGTCTTCCATCTAATGTGGATGAAACTTGGTAGGTTTATACCTCTCCCAATGTTTACTATCTATGCCAAATTTCAGAAGGATTTGATAAAGGGTCCTGGTGGTATAAACAATTAACTTATAAATGTATGTCTGACTGTAATATCTTTGTAGTCCAACCAATGTACATGTAATTTGACCAGGCTGTATCTCTCACCTTCAGAATCATTTCTGCCAAATATCAAAAAGATGTGATAAAGGGTCCCAATTTTATACACCTGCACAGCATATGCAGTAAAGCATATGCAGCCTATGCCAGGGATTCTCTTACGTGTCACTGTGGTATAAGATTGGTTTGTGATGCTAATTGACCAGCAGAAATGTCAACCAAATATCCTAATTCTGTGCTGTGACCATCCCAATATCTCTCCCCCACTTGTTACTAGGAAGTTGGAAGCCCCTGTTTAGGAAAGAGCCAATAGAGATTCTCTTACGTCCTCTGTCACAGTGCTGCAGGATGTGATTGTGATGATAATTGGCCAGCCTGGATGTGTAAATTATGTCTTCTGATTGCTGGGATACTATCCCCAAAGTCCCAGTTATGTCCCTTCTATGCCCGCCTCAAAGCCACCACCAATTGGTCCTGTAAAGCTGGAAGCATGCAGTAATTGGTCAGTGAATGTGTCTTGTTGGGTTGCTCCCAATTCTCCCTCCTACAGTCTCCCTCCCACTTCCATGCCAGGTGGCTGCCTCTGACTGGCACTGCATGTGCTGCTATTTGTCTGAATAATAGTCTTCAAGGGGACAACTTCAATTGCTTATAAAATTGGGGCCCCTTATCAAATTGGCCTGTAGTTTGGCAGAGATGACAGGGAATGGGTGGGATACATTACTGCCAAATATCTTGTAAACAGGATGGAATATAAAAATGTTACAGCCAGAAATGCATTTTCAAGTTAATGGCTTATAGCATCAGGACGTTTTATCAATTTGGCAGTATTGGTAAACATGTGAAGAGACATCATATTTCATGCAAATTGGACAGAAGATAAAGAATTTATAGCCATGAATGTGTATGGAGCTTTTCTTAAAATCACAACATTTAATTGCTTCTATAATCTGTTTCTTTTACCCAATTCATTTGAAATGTGGTGCACCTGGTGCCCTCCATTGGGGGTACAATTTCCCCAGGTTTCAGTAGAATTGAATAAGAAACCAAAAAGGTTTTTCAGAAATACATTTTTCAGCCTTTCCCCATTATTTTGAAAACAAAAAATTGTGTTCAACCTCGACGGACTGCCCTGCGTGCACAGTCCCCAATGCGGTGTCTATGACCCTATTTGCGTCCCACATGGAGAACCAAAGAGCGCTGTCTAGATGCTCCTGGTCCTCCATTGGAGTAGGGGTGGCCACGGCCCCCAACCGGATACAACCCCTCCTTGCATTAGAGGATGTGGCCTTTGAGATCTGTCATGCCTGAGCACCCTGACCACCGCGATTGGACCATTTATGAGCCATTGGACCTGCACCTCATAGAGTAAAAAGAAAATTCAGTTAAAAACCAGACATAGTGAATGGCTAGCCCCCACAGGAAAAGAGTCAACGATGCGTCGAGGTCCCCTGCCCCTCCCCTTGGCCCGGCCATGCATCGCTTTCCCTGGACAACCTCGCGGCAACAAAAAGTTCCAGTCTTATTTATGTAATAACTTGCATTCATGCCCCGAGCATATGTACCATCCCTATCATGTCTTTATTATTATTTGACTTTTTATTTATTTATTTATTGGTAACCCAGCAGTTCTTATTCATTAACCCTAATGCTTTCCCTTTTTTTTTAATGCACCAAAGGCCTATCAAAAAATGGGTCCCTTTTAACGTTCCTCAGCAGCTGTGGGCCCCACCTGGTCCCTTTAATTGACTAGGAGCGCTGAAGCAGCCACGTTCTGAAGCTGCCCTCCCCCAGTCCAAAATTCAAAGTGCTGCCACGCTGAAGCAGGCAGCAGCGCTCCGTAGCTGTGGGCCCCCCTTCAGAGCTGCAGTGCGCCGTCACGGCGAGAAAGGCGGCTGTGCTCCGGAGCTGTGCCCCCCCTTTTCTAAATCAAAAAGCACCACCATGCTGAAGCCATGCCCCCACCCACCCAACGAGGATGCAAAGCGCCGCTGCGTGGAAGCATGCATCAGTGCTCTGGAGCTGTGCCCCCCACCCCTTTTCAAGTCAAAAGTGCCACCGCAGGCTTCTGCGCAGAGAATGGAAAGCTGTGTCTTTCCCAAAATCAAAATCACCACCGTGCTGAAGCATGTGGCAGTGCTCTGGAGCTGTGCCCCACACACCCCTCCCCAAGCATGGAAAACTGTGGGGCCTTTTCCCAAAATCAAAAAGCATTGCCGGACTGGAGCATGCGACGGCGCCCTGGAGCTGTGCTCCCTCCCCCCCCCCGAAGAGGATGCAAAGTTCAGGAGCTGTGGGGCCCGGAACATGCGGTAGCACTCACCTCCTACAGGTAAGGACTAAATGCATGTGGGAAGAATAGCTCGCATGTAGCCCAGCAGCAATTGGGAGAGAGGAAGAAGCACCTGGCCAGTCCAGGTATATATACCTGCCTGGTTCCCCTGCCCCCAGGTGCACTCCTCCCTCCCCATTGGAGCACGGGGCTGTACCTATAGAGCAGGGGAGGGGCAAGGGGCCCTTGCCCCTCCCCTGCCCAAATCCCTGTTCTGGGCAGGCGGGCACAAACTCGCCCCCCCCCCCTGCTAAGGGCACGGGGGGGAGGTGTTCTCTTTTGTTTTCATTATTATTATTATTTGATTTCATTATTATAATAAAAAACAAAAAATAATCAATTTTTTTGTTTTTGTTATTATAATAATGAAAACAAATTGCACACCCCTAGTTGTTCCATAATTTACCCAAAGCTTGTTCCTAGCACAGAGATTTTTAAATTTAGTTATAGCCCTTTGCAGCCCTGACAGGGTCCTAGAAAAGATCACCGCATCATCGGCGTACATTAATACCGACCCCATGGTAGTCAACAAGTTGGTGGTGCAGATCCCAATCCAGCATGTCTGCAATGATGTCATTCATATACAGATTAAACAAGAGTGGGGCAAGTATACTAACTTGCCTAACTCCCCTCCCCATGGAGAACCTGTCTGACATTTTCCCTAACAGACCCCACCTTACCAGGGCCCATGTATTAGAATGGTAAGACACTAACAGCTTAAGCAAAGGGGGATCTAAACCGTATCTATTCAATTTCCCCCAAAGAATCGATCTATCCAGAGTCAAAAGCTGCTTCCAAGTAGACAAATGCTACATATAATGCTGGTTTCTTAAGGTTGACATACTTATATATCTCAGCAATTGAAGCATGTACAGATTGGTCTACTGTGGAATAGCCTGACCTGAATCCTGCCTGGTATTCATATAGAATACCCCCTTCCCTTACCCCGGCCATTAGCTGACTGAGGAGATGTTGTCCAAATAATTTGGCAGAGATGTTTATCAGGCTAATAGGTCGGTATGGCTAGGCTTATCATTCAAACCTCTCTCCCAGATTTACAACATATTTACCCATATTTTTGCTGACCAATTGCCAAAAGCTTTTAGAGTCTTTGGCCTTAATGGCTTGTTGTAATTTTCCCCACTGCAGCTCTGAGAATAACAATTTCTTTTTGCGTAGGCCTGGTAACCCAGCGAGACAGGGTTTGGGGACCAGATAGAAACACATCCCCCACTGGAAGGGAGAGAGTTAGTAGAGGCTTGGAGGAGGTTAGAGGATTTAAGGAGAGCAACACCTAGCAAGCTAGGGACTCTTGAGTGCAGGACAATGGCTGGGAGACCTACAGTCTAATGAGTGGGGGTTTGTTTGTTTTTAATATATAGCCAGGGTGCAAAGCAGAGGTGGAATTAACAGCAGGTTCCCTCCAGTTTACTACTCCCTCAAATCAGGAATTACTCTTTTTAAATACTTCATAAACCATTGGACAGCTTGTCATCTGTTCCTGCACAGTGTTATGAACAGTTTTTCTTCCGCTGAATGCACAGATGCTTTAGAACATATAAATATCTATCTAAGCCAACAGAAAGAATTTGACATCATCTTCAACTGTGGATGGTATCTTGTTTGGGGAAATATTTCTTTAACACAGTGGTGTAGCAAGGCTGCGTCAGGCCCAAGCTCATTGCTCAGTTTGGGCCCCCATAAGGTCTGGAAGGAAGTTTTTAGTGTGGGTGGGAACAACACTCCTCCCCCACTCACTTTGAAAACTTCCTTCTTGTTGGGGCCCTTTGTGAACAGCCTGAACATTACTAGGTCATTTTCAGAGTGGGTGAGGGTGGTCTGCTGGCCCCACTACATTCTCCACCCACTCTGAAAATCATTAAATTACAAAGCCACTCCATACTTCCACCCGGAGTCCGAACTCAGCTGAGCCCACTTGCTCCATGGTAGCTACGCCCCTGCTTTAACATTTCTGAGTCAGCCTCTGCACTTACTAGAGGCATTACTTGTCTTCCAGAAAGAGTCAGATTTTTACGAGCTGAAGGGAACCCCTCAACCATGTGTTACAGGGCTAGCTTCCCTCCCCCTGCCCCTCATCTTTATTGGCACTTACAAATCTCAAAAGTGAGGAAATGTGAGAAGTTTATAACTGAACTATTTCAGTCCCTCCCTCTTCAAAAGAAAAGGATAGGACTGACATCCCTTTTAGACTTTCTGCATAGAAGTTAATTACACCCGGCAGACCCAGTCCTGCAAAGCATTGGGCAGCTTCAATGGCAATTGATTCATCAAGGACTTGGTAACTCTCAGAATGATGAGGCCATGAGTTCTTCCTGGCAAAGTTGAAAGCTCTAAAGTTTACATTTTTAAAAAAACAACCCCTGGTCTGATCCACAGCCACTGATGACATGAGTCTTCCCATTAGTACCAATGGGCTAAGACCTCAGAGACATTTCTGTACTTTCTTAACTTTAGTCCTCGAGAGGCCCTTCAAGTCAGGTTGGACTAGTAATAATGTGATTAAAGTCAAGAACATGCTGGAGCATCCTATCTACTATAATTCCACTGAGTGGTTTTAGTGACCTACATTTGCTTATTAACACCTCTGCCATGCTTTGAACATATACAGTGCTTTATAACTGGTATTTTATTAGCTGGATCAAAGTCAAGACTTGACTCCTATTACTCCTCATTCAGGCAAAATTCCCACAGACAGTGACGCTAGTTTTGCCTCAGGAAATGTGAGTAAGGTTTTAGGAATTAATTCATTTTTGTTATGATTTTGGCTTTGCCACACTTTCAGAGATTGTCAGAACTGCCTGAACACAAGTGTATGGAAGTAAATACTGTGTCATCCAGAAAGACCAAGCTGTTCTGTCCAGAATTGGCTCATACCCTGCAGAAGCCATATCTCACTTTCTTAAAAGAAAGGCATGTGATGATTTGAATTTAATAAACCACCTCCAGATTGTTCAATCCCTATCCTGAGCCAGATTCTATAAATCAGTGTACCTCACACATTTATGTTGTTTTCAATAAAAGCAAGCCTTATCTTGAAGCCCAGCAATTTTTTTCAGGAGTAAAAAGGACATGAACATTATCTTACATACATGGCATTTCCACAGAAGATTTGAACTGCTTTGCTTTCATAGTGGAATCTCAAAACAGGCACCCTGAAGCAGCTCACAAGCAAACAGTGGCACCAAAAAGACAATATAATTTCCTTCCGGAGGCAGATATTTCAGGACTTGGGGAAACACAGTTTCCTGTGTTCTCACATGGTTTTAGATAAAGAAGCTCTAGGGTACATTCAGAAAGAGTAGAGCACTAAAATACCACTGAGGATAAAGGTGTTTTACTGTCCTTCCAGCTACTGCAGAGTGCTAACTTTCTTAGGAAACACACACAGGGATATCCACAATGCGAATGGGGCTAGACCTAGAGATCCAGTCTAGCGGCTTGAAGTCATGCTACCAGTCTGTGTCCAGTTTTTTATTAATGTGACTGGGCCCAAGAGGGAAAAACTTGGCAAAGAGAATAGTAAAAGGAAAAGGTGTTTAATTAACATGGTTTGAAATAAGTTTGGAATTTTTAATCTGTCATATCTATGTTTTAGAAACCTGTTATGTTTGTTATGGTAGTGCTACATGGCCTCATTTGGAATTGGGCCCCCATTTTGTTAGGGGCACACACACGAGAAATATGGTCATTGCCCAAAGGGTTTACAATCCTAGAGTAGGATGTGAGGCACAAGGAAACAGAAGCCCAGCTACAAGCAGGGGCAACATACAAAAGATGTTTTTTTCTGATCAGGCGAGAACAGTGATAACTTTTAAAAAAGGCAATCATAAAAACGTAAGACGTGCCATATTGGATCAGACTAGCAGTCCATCTAGCCCAGCGTCCTGTCTCCAACAGTGGCTAACTCTGGTAGCTCAAGAGAAGTACAAATACAGGTCATGGAGGCGTGACCCATCTCCTGCTGACTACTCCTAACTACTGGTAGCCAGGGCTTTAAACCCCAACGAGTAGGTGTTTAACTGTTTATGACTCTATCCGCTGAGTATGGGTGAAAAGAGACATGACGCTAACCACCCTTTAACCACCCTTGGTGGTCATTTATGCATGTTTCAGGGCTGCATAGGGCACCAGTACAGCCCTGCAACATGCATAAATAACCACCAAGGGTGGTTAAAGGGTGGCTAGCGTCATGTCTGTTTTCACCCTATGTATCCAATTTCTGTTTGAAGCTGGTTATGAACTATATTGTCCACTGTGTAGAAAAGTACTTCCTTCTGTTTGTTTTAAATCTGCTGCCATTTAACTTCAGATAGCATCCCCATGTTCTCTTATTATGAGAAACAGCAAACAACAGTTCCTTATTTACTTTCTCCATGCCACTCATGATTTTATAAACTTGTCATATCCCCCCTTAATTGCCTCTTCTCCAAGCTAAACAGTGTTAATCTGTTGAGCTTCTCCTCATATGGAAATGGATCCATCCCTTCTATCATCCTTGTTGCCCTTCTCTGAACCTTTTCTAGTTCTATTATATCTTTCTTGAGATGGGGTGATCAGAACTGCACGCAATATTCAAGGTTGGGTTGAACCAAAGATTTATACAGCAGCATTATGATACTTCCCTTTTATTCTCTATTCCTTTCACAATAATGCTTCGCATTCTGTTTGTCTTTTCGACTGCTGCCGCACACTGAGCCGATGTCTTCAGACAACTATCCACAATGACTCCAAGGTCCTTCTCCTGAGTGGTTACACCCAGACTAGAACCAAGCATCATGTATGTAAAGTGAGGATTATTTTTCCCTATGTGCTTCACCTTGCACTTATCAACATTGAAATTCATTTGCCATTTTAATGCCCATTCACCTGGTCATGCAAGATCCCTCTGTAGTTCCTCACAGTCTGCCTGGGTCGTAACTATCTTGAATAATTTGATGTCATCTGCAAATTTAGCCACCTCACTCTTTACCCACTTTTTCCAAATTAATGAATATGTTAAAAAATACTGGTCCCAGTACTAATCCTTAAGGCATCCCACTATCTACTTCTCTCCAACTTGAACAATGACCATTTATTCCTAACCTGTGGGTAATTTCAGACGCTACGTGACCACTGTCAACCACAGTGAATCCCCTGTGGTGGGCGTTTGGTCCGTAATGTCTGTTTGATTCCCGCCAGATGTTCACCACGGTGAACCACTGGCAGGAAACAAATTGACCACGATTCTGGACCTCCGGCCACCCAGAGGTCCAGAATCGTGGTGGGATCGGGCCCCAACTGTGATCACGGTGGCCACGATCCGGGATGGGCCGAAAGAAACGGCTGTTACCTTCAGCCAAGCTGGTTCGTGGTCCAAACCATGGGATGGGATCAGGTGCAGCGGCCGGATTGGCCACTGCGCCCACCCGTCTCCCAGAGGGCGGCTGGCCGGGGGAGCATGGGAGGTGGGGCCATGCGGCCGCATGTCACACCGCGCAGCCCCCTCCCCTCCCCGATTCCCCTCAGGAATCAGGCCGGCACTTCTACAGGATGGACGGTCTGATTCCCGACCAGGATCTGAAACGGATCCCAGTGCGTGATTCAGCATAGTGGGCCTCTGGGACCATCACGTCTGAAATTACCCTGTGTTTCCTATCTTTTAACCAGCTACCAATCCAGCTACTCTTCCTCTTGTTCCATGACTAGTTAGGGGCACTTTCCAACATGCATTAAAGTGTACTTATGAGTTTGGGTGGCAGGACACACATGCAAGTAGGTGCGGCTTTGATAATGTCAGAAAGGTGTGCCGCACATGATTGAAGCTTTCGGCATACTGACAAATGTGCTGTATTGAACTGTAAAATCCAGCTCAGTACAGCACATTTGTCAGTACAGCACCAAACAGTTTCAATCAAGCACAGTGTGCTTTTATGGCATTATCAAAGCCACGCCTAATTTTCATGCATGTCTGCCACCCAAACTCGTAAGTACACTTTAATGCACATTGGAAAGCACCCTTAGTTTGCTCAAGAGTCTCTGATGAGGGATCTTGTCAAATACTTTTTGAAAATCCAAATACACTATATCAACCGGATCACCCCATCCACATTCTTGTTGACATTCTGAGGTTTTAGTTCCACTTGCCTCAAAGCAAAAATGAGAATTTAGTGTCTGCTGGTGAACCTAAAAGTAGGGGAAAATTATTTTCAAGTTGATCCTACAAACCTTAAATCAGGGTTTGGAAACCTTTATCCACCCATAGGCGGGGACCCGAGTTCACTGCACCAAAAAATCTTAAATTCTGCAACCAGTGAAGCCAAATTCTGCAAATTCACCGGAAGCATTAATATTTGCATAATTAACTTGATTTGCTGGTACGCTGGTAAGCAAATTTGCAATAGGTTTGACATAGAATCACAACTTTGCTAATCAAACACAACTCAAATTCTCTGGAATTTCAGCACCTCCCTCACACAAACGGAGGGCCTTCAGACCCCACCCATCCACAATTCATCTCCCAGGGGCCTATTTACCCTCTGGTCATGGTCAGGATTGGTTGATTCTGAGAGGACTGGCTGATTCTGTGAAAATCACTGCAAATTGTAGCAACGCAGTCAACTCGGGTCCCTGCCCATAGGCCACATAGAAAATTAGTGCAACCTCTGCAGAGCAGGCTGTATTGGAGGGGGGAGGAGAGTATTTAAGAGTGTGCTCAATATGGGGGAAGGAAGGGGAGTAGTCAGAGAGATCTATGCCATGGATCCATCCCCTATTCTTGAATGCATGCCCTATCTCTTCAGTTTTCCCCTGAGCTCACTCTTTCAGCTCTTGAGGGTTCTCAGGGGGGCATAGCTCAAGTGGTAAGAGTGCGTCCTTTGCATGTATAAGGTCCCAGGTTCAATCCCCAGCATCTCTACCTCAGAATCCCTGGTAGCATGCCTGGGGGAGGCCTCTGCTGGGGGCCTGGAGAAGTCTCAGGTAGCATGTCGGGGTGGCCTCTGCCATAGACCCTGGAAGAGCCAGATTTGGACCCAAATTTGAAACCCCTGCTGCCGTGTCAAGTTGTGACAATATTGGGCTAAGATGGACCATTGGTCTGACTCAGTTAAGCAGTTTAAAGAATAAAGGGTAGGGTCTCATGGTCCAGATCAAGGCTGAGGGTTCCCTAAACTCACACTAGGGAACAAGTGTTGGTTTATTAGGTGTTTGCCCCCCATCGTCCACGTGGCCACCACACACTGGACATGCAGCCCCCACTCGTGACAGGGTCTCCAAGCATGCAGAGCCCACCATGTGGGTGAATGTCAGCTAACGTGCACCTACGTGTCCTGTCAATTAGGTTAAATGCAGCATTGCACACATACAGGTCCACCAGTGCCATAGAGCCGCAGACAAAAAGTCAAGAGCATTCCAAGGAGTGACTGTTTCCTGCTCTGCTCTCACCCTCACTGGTGCACATGTACCATCCACCTTAAAAGGCCAACGTGCACCAAATTCAGACATGTGTTGTCCCAGCTCATCCTGGTTTGCAGCACGTGCCCAATGCTTGCCCTTCAGAACCCGTTGCCTTCCCAGAGTGACCTCCATCATCTTTTCATTGTTGTGGCCATGACTCAAAACAACAGCCAGGCAACTATGGTAAGTTAATGTACCTGTGAGACAGGGTGGGAGGGGAGACTGTTACACAGCTGCATAATAATAGCTTCCATTTATTGCTATCTAATTATGTGGATTTATTTTTTCTTTACTGTGTTCACAGTTGGTTGGGAGGCCACTGGGGAGCAGCAGGATACTTCCTGGGGCACAGCAGCACCAGATGTGAAGAGTATGCATGGGAAATGGGTGGAAAGGCACCATGGCAGGACTGTGGTGTGTGTGTGTGTGTGTGGAGAGCCAGCATAGTGGGATGGCGGATGCGGGTGGGGGAAGGAACCCCAGAAACAAGTGCCCAGCAAAACCAGGACCTGTAGGTCTGTAACCGGCAGGACAAGGAGGATTTGTTAAGGGAGCTGGTGGGTGAGACCACATGGCCGGCAGGTGAGATCTGGGACACCATTCAGGTCATGATCCAGGAGCAGAGACAGCATGTGCAGCAGAATGCCACACAATGCAAGACTGTCAGGCTCTGGGGTACGGAGCCGAGCGGGAGCAAAGATCGGGAAGGAAGGCCAGAGCACGGGGTGGGGGCGGGAGGGGTGTTCTCAAGGGGAAACCCCTGAAACCTCTCAGTAGCTCTCTCGTACCCGAGAGATTATGCGCTCAGCATCTTTATTAGGCACGCTGGTCTAAGAAGGCACGCGACTCATCATTAAGGCCAGGGTCCGTAGTCAGAAGGAGGAACCCACCACAGGGAAGTGAGATAGGATCTCAACGAAGGGGAACCTTTGCAGGGGTGACTAGTGGGAGGGGAGTTAGGGAGAACTCCACCACAAAAGTGCAGGCCAGGATACTCGAGGCAAGGAAGCTGGCAGGTTAACCAGAATCCTGGAAGCAAGGGGGGAACTAAGCAGAGGCTCACCTTGAGCACGGGGGAAACGTAAGCTTAGACTCACATTGAGCAGAGGGGAACTAAGCCGAGGCTCACACAGCAGGGGGAAACTTTATTTTATTTATTTATTTCATTATATTTATATTCCGCTCCCCATGTCTACAGCATCCCAGGGCGGCTTCCAACATAATATAAAACATTTTTTAAACATAAAAAAATCTATAATATCATAATTAAAACAAATTTAAAACACCCCCTACCACCACCCTCCCCTCCGAAGGCCTGGGCGAACAACCAAGTCTTACAGATACGTTGAAAAGCCAACAGGCCCGGGGCCAGGCGAGCCTCTTTTGGGAGGGAGTTCCAATCGCGGACCGACCACCGAGAATGCCCTCTCCATTGTGGCTCCCTGTCTTATACGGGGGACTGAAGGGATCGCTCTGAGGCACAGAGGGCGAGGCGGTCCCTGAGATATGAGGGGCCCAGACCATGTAGGGCTTTGTAAATCAATACTAACACCTTGAATCTGACTCGGTACACTTTAGGCAGCCAGTGCAGGGCAAGGAGCACTGGTGTTATGTGCTCCCGCTGCCCTGTTCCCATCAGGAGACGGGCTTCCACATTCTGCACTAGCTGCAGCCTCCGCTCCAGAAACAAAGGAAGCCCCACGTAAAGCGTGTTGCAGTAGTCTAGCCTCAAGGTGATGAAGGCATGGACGAGAGTGGCCAGATCAGGCCCGGAGAGGTACGGTCAAAGCCCCGTACCAGATACAGCTGGCGAAAGGCGGCTTTAGCCACCGCCTCCACCTGCCGATCCAGATGGAGGCTCGAATCCAAAACCACTCCCAGACTCCAGACCTGTAGAGCAACAGGTGGGCGAACCCCCCCTATCAGGGGGGCCAGCACCTCCCCCGCCCTTCCCACCACCATCACCTCCGTCTTATTGGGATTGAGCTTCAGTCTGCCCTGTTGCATCCAATCCGCCATGGCCTCCGAACATTGGGAGAGTAACGAGACAGCAGGACCTGGGTCGGTTGAAAATGAGAGGTACAGCTGAGTATCATCAGCATATTAGTGACATCGCACCCTGAACCCTCTCACGATCTCCCCCAGGGGCTGCATATACACATTGAACAACAGTGGAGACAGAATGGAACCCTGCAGAATGCCGCAGGTCAAGGCCCGGGAGCTAGATGTTTCAGCCCTCAGCACCACCCGCTGGCTTCTACCCGAGAGGAATGAGCGGAACCATCCAAGGACAGTCCCGTCCAGACCCCCCAAGTCTCGCAGCCATCTCAACAGCAGCCCATAGTCCATGGTATCAGAAGCGGCCGAGAGATCTAGCAGGATCACAAAGGATGAACATCCTGCGTCCATCTCCCGGCGGAGATCATCCACCAAGGTCACCAACGCTGTCTCAGTACCATAGACGGGGCAGAACCCAGATTGAAAAAGGTCAAGGAAACGGATGCTGTCCAAATGTGCCTGGAGCTGCAGTGTCACTGCCCGTTCAATAACCTTCCATAAAAAGGGAAGATTAGAGATGGGTCGAGTGCGTCCACATCCAAAGATGGCTTCTTCAGCAGGGGGCGCATCACAGCCTCCTTGAGACTAGGTGACAGTCTCCCCTGCCGAAGGGACGCTTTCACTACCCTCGCCAGCACCGTCCCCAAGGTCTCCCTGGAGGTTTTCACCAACCAGGATGGGCACGGATCTAATTCACAACTAGTGGCTCTGACAGACCCCAGGACATTCACCGCATCAGCCGGCGTCACTTCCTGAAACTCATCCCAGAAAGATCGACCAGACGGTGCCTCCATAACCTCATGCCCCTCGCTTACTGCTTCCAATCCGGTGTCAAGCAGAGGCTCACACAGAGCAGGGGGGAACTTAAGCATATGTGGCACGCACAAGACAAGGGAGACTAATATGCATGGAACACGCACACGACAAGGGGGGCTAATAAGCATAAAACATGCACAAGACAAGGGATTAATAAGCTTAGAAGATGCACAAGATGAGGGGAACAAGCATGCACGGGGCATACCCTTGGAGGGGGGGGGGGTAGCCCAGCCCGAGGCACAGGGCCAATGCGCAGGGCAAACACTCACCTTACGGGAAACATACAGGAGGGAGACAGGGGGTACAAAACATAGTCTTACTTCATGCCGAGGGGAACACACAGGAATAAGCATAAAACATGCACAAGACAAGGGATTAATAAGCTTAGAAGATGCACAAGATGAGGGGAACAAGCATGCACGGGGCATACCCTTGGAGGGGGGGGGGGTAGCCCAGCCCGAGGCACAGGGCCAATGCGCAGGGCAAACACTCACCTTACGGGAAACATACAGGAGGGAGACAGGGGGTACAAAACATAGTCTTACTTCATGCCGAGGGGAACACACAGGAATCACATATGCACAAGGGATCTGGGTTTCACGCACACAACGTAGAACACTAGTATTCCTTAAACACCACAGACAAGAATGGGAAGGGGGTGAGAGACATTGCTCCACCAGCTTCCTGTGGCCACACCAGGGCTTAAATACTTCCTGTGGCCAACCAGGAAGCTGGGAGGCAGGACTAGAGTAACTGGCTACAGCTGGGAAAGGGCATGACAATGATGACACACAGGGGGCAAACACACAAAGGCGACAGAAGGGGGAAACCCAACACCTTCACAAGCCCACCAGGTGGCGCAGGCCGCTGGAGAGACTCACCAGTACCTCAAGGGCCATGGGTTCAAGGCCCAGTCCTGACAGTACCCCCCATCCAGCCCCCCCTCCTAAAAAGGGGCAGCGCATTTGACCACAAAAGGACTGGACACGGGCCTGGGAACAGAGGAAGGGGTACCCTATACCATGGTAAAAACAGTGGGAATGGTAACCAATAAGGGCCCCTGAAAGTGAACTGCCAACCACAGCCTAGAACGGTGGTTTACTGATACTCCAATTTACAAGTACAAGATAGGGACAGGTTGGGGAGGGTGTAACATAGCTTGCAAAAGGGTGGGGCGATGGGGAAGAGGAGGGGGAGCAGTGGGAGAGGTTGAAGGAGGCAAGGAAGTGGTCAGATATATGGGATGGGGCTTGAAGCAGGGGCGTAGCTAGCTTGGGATGAGCCCAGGGACAAGAAATGTATGTGGGCCCCCCCTCTTTTTTCCTGCTGGTGGTGAAGCTGCTGGCCGGCCTAAGGGCTCCTCCCAGCTCTTCCGGCCTGGGGCGCTCGGTTGCTGGTGCTCGGGACTTACTTGCTCTGTACAGAGTCTATGGCATGCTGCTGGTGGTCTGCTGCTGGGCCCATCTGACTTCTGGGTCAGCAGCGAGCTGGTCCCATGGTGCACTCTGTCCCTCATGGCCGATCAGCCCTTGAGGCCCGGGGCAGGGCGGGCAAGGGCAGGCTGGGCCGACTAGATACAGGGAGCGCCGGAGGGGGAAGGTGTCCGCCAGTGGCTCCACGCATGCCGCTAGGCACCTTCCTGCTCGGGCTGGGCCTCACTTGAGCCAGCCCTGCCAGGACCGGGTCTGAACTGTTGGGAGGACTCCTCCTCCACAACACGGCACCATGGGGGGGGGGGGGGGG
>QEPC01012613.1:11371-26356 GCA_003113815.1 Sphenodon punctatus | reverse complement strand
GAAGCCTGTGAAGTTTGGGGGCTCAACTCCTCCAGGGGGAGGAGATATTGATGATTCAAATACACGAGGCCAGTATGGATTTTGAACACAAGCAATTAACGTTTAAGCAGCAATAACTTTTTATTTTCCTGATGGATATTTTTCAAACTTTGTGTGTATGATGGTCCTCACAACTTACAGCCATGGTTTAATTTTCAGAAAGGTAGGTCAAGCGGTTTCGTCAAAATCGGGGCTTCAGCAGTCCCCTGTTTATAATGAAAGGTGGCTGTACATTTAAGTTTCAGGCAGCTGCCGCTGCCTGAAAATAATTGTTCTTATCACTTCACATGCTTCTCTTTTAATTATTTTAGTTTAGTGTATTATATAAACTGATATAATACAGTACTTCCACAGAAGGTGATAAATCGACACAGGTCACAGCTATTCAAAGAGTTGTGAAGATCCTAAAAAGAAGCTGGACCCTCTAAGAAAGAACTTGTTCTCCAATCAATTCTGTGTAGTTTTTGAAAGCTAATATTAGAGCAGAAGTCAAAACATGTTCTTGAGGGAATTCTCTTTATTATCCTATTGCAGTTATCATATACTATATATTTACTATTTGTTAATATGAATCATCCCCCTTTTTATAGGTTATAAACAACTTCCCCAAATTACTACTGCACTAAATCTCACTATGAATAAAGTACAGTGAAGTTTAGTACTTCACTGCAGCTTAGAAAATTGTGGGGGAAAACTATATGTGAATCGAAAAAGAAGATAGCTTATGGATACCCTGGGTGAAATTTAGGTGAGACCTGATGTATAGAGTGAGCTGTCAAGCCCATCCTCCAAGGCTGGCTACGTGCACACGATGGGGTTCCATGCATGCATGATGTAGTATGCTTGATTCCAACAATGTACGCATGCAACGTATGCACTCCATGCATACTTGGAGTGCGTACACATTCCAACACTTGGTTGGAATGGAATGAGATAAAAACCGTGGTTTTTCTGGATGTTTGTGCAGTTAGAAGTAAAGAAGTCACTAACTGCTGGACCTTCGCTGACATTTTTCCTCATTACTGCCCTGATAACAGTGAGAGGATACCTGTGGAGCCACTGGGAGTGCCTCAACCAGATATTGGAGCTGAATCTCTCAGGGGAAACAAATGGCTCGGGGTACAGGGAATGTAAACCCACTGATGCAGAGCTTCTTGCCCTATAGGAGCTTTGGACAAGTGCAGGGCACTCTGGCCAGTGGGGATGTTTTCTGCCCCAACTGTATTGGTAATGCAGAAGATGCTAGAAAGGGAGGTACAAGAGATGTATGTTTGACTGGGGGTTTTATGTGAACTGAGAGGGATTTGCAAAACCACGGAGGGTGAGATCTGTGAGCTGTGGAGAAACTGGGAGGAGAGAACATGCAAAGACTGATTGCTTTCTATTTCAATTTTTATTTTTGCTTTCAACTGTCATTATAGGTGCTCAATAAAGCATGTGATTTGCTCGATAAACGGAGCCTTCTGTGCATATCAAAAGGTCATTCCCAGCCACAAAGTGCTGGCAGGTATAAACAGAGGTAAGAACCCCAGTGGGTGGGCAGGGATAGCAGGTGCTGGGCTGCCTCCCAGAGTCATCATAGTCCAGAAGAAAGAAACAGCTGGTGCGGCTTCTTCTTCCCATGGTTTGCCATGGCTGACAGGGGGCAGGATACTAAGGAGGGTGGGGTTGGGTGGAGCACAGCGAAGAAGGTCTGCCCATGCATTAGGTTTGTTGTGCTAACTAAACCTGTGAGTGGGGGCTGCCCACAAGCACATGAAATACATGCAGGGGGCTGCCAATTTATTAGGCTCTACATGCTAAACATGTGAGTGGAGACTGCACAGACCAAACCCAGACTGCAGGGGGCTATTGTCTTGTTTGTTAACACCCTAGGAGGCCTACTGAGTATTTTTTTTGTTTAACCTGCATTCTTTCTGAAAGAGCACAAGAGTTCCTTTAGTGAGATGAATGCGAGCATCATGGGTCCTTGTGTGGGTCACGGTTTGCAGGAACAAACAGTGGAGCACAGCTTCCAAAACCTTTTTGCCTGTGTGACCCCCATTTTGAGACTTAACTATAATCCTAGGACCCCAGACAGCAACGAATACGTGCAAACTATCTCAAATATCAATGGAGGTCTTGACCTCATGTGTAAATAGAGTCCCACCCACAGCTCAGGGAGCCCCTGCCCTAGAATATGGACTGTTTTAGGGCACAGGGTGATTTAGTTGGAACCTTCAGACAGTTTGACTACAGCTGAGTGTTTGGGTCATTATCTGCAGTGGGGGGTTCCAGGTTATAGCTTTTGGGGAAGGAAAGGGGGGGCTGAGAGCTGCATGGGGACCACTTTAAGTTAGACCCAACTTCCATCCTGCATGACCAGAGCTGACTGGCTTCTGTTTTCAGGCTGTGCAGTCGCACCGGTGCAGACAGCTGAGTAAGTCGTAACCCTAGAGAGAGGGAGCATGGCATGGGGCTACTTTTATATAAGTCTCCGCCCACACATTGTGCTGCTCATGTTGTGAGTAAGAAGAACTAACGGGGCAGGACACTTCTCCAGGCTGTGCTCATTTTGCCTACTCACAAGCCACTGTTGTTTTTTGGAAATCACGTGAAACTGCTCCAGAAGAGAGAAGAGCTTTTAAACCCAATGACTACATGGAGAGATGCCACGAGAGGCTGGAGTGTCTGTTTTGCCGAAGCGTTCATTTCGTATGAAGCCTGATGTTACGAGAGGTGCTGAATAAATACAGACAGTTCCTGTGGGATGGAGGGGTGTGCCGTATTTATCACTTCCCAGTTCAGCAGGTGCTTTCTGGAGACAAGCACTAGCAACTGGAGACTTGCCTGCCTGAAAAAGGCAGGGAGAAGCAAAGCCTTTCACATTTCAGCTAAAGTGCCTGTGAAACTTTCAAATAATTGGATTCATGAGGCTGCTCAGAGACTGAAATTATTTCATTTCCAGGGGTTATCTATCTGTCTTCTAGCAATAGTTTGTAGCTCCAGTGTTGCATCAGGATCCCTTGGCACCTGGAAAATGGGAGAAGAGGGGGAATCCCTTTGGTGTGGTGTAAGTGGGGCCCACAGGCCAGAGTGGAGCAGACCTCTGCAGAAATCAGGCATGTGTATGTTTGCATGGATTTTCTCCTCTAACTAGAATTAGGACTCCTGTGAGAAAGGCTCACATTACTAGGAACCCTTTGTTAACCTTGATTCCCCATCTAATATTTCTCTGCAGCATAAAAGTGTTTCCAAGGAGATGAGGTTGTTGACAAACCCACTGCTCTCTGGAAGTGTCGTATGTTGCAGTTTATAAAAAGCAAACTATTATTTTATTTTATTTTTTAAATCATCCTGAGTTTTCCTGGTTTGTTGCTGTTGCTTTTTTGCATTTCATTGGCTTTTTAAATGACCATGGGCATAGAAACAGAGCAGGGGCTGGGAACACAGCCCACCCCACCCCCTGGGTTTGGCTCAGAGAGGGTATCCCCCTCCCAAATAACAGCACCAAGAGACCAGAACCCGTTGGTACTGTGTCCCAGCATCCCTGAAGAGAAAAGGCAGAGGGGCTGGCTCTGAGGCATTCAATTGTGAGGCTCAGATTCCAAGGGAATGGGCAGGATAGAAATACAAATATAATAAAATAAACAAATAAATAAATCTCTCTTTAGAAGTGAACATCCATCCACACAACCATTTCCCCAGATTTCCCATCACAGGGCTCTTTAATTAATTAATTAATTAATTAAAACATTTAATATCCCACCCCTCCTGTCAAAGGCAGCTCGGGGCGGCTCACAACAGTATAGCTCAACAATTAAACCCATAAAATTATAAAACATATTACTACCCCCCCCCCCGCACATCCCTCTCCTCCCCCACCCGCTACCCATCTCCCCAGCCAAATGCCTGGAGGAACAGCCAAGTCTTACAATTTTTACGAAAGGAGGGAAGGTCCGGGGCCAGATGCATCCCCACTGGAAGGGAGTTCCACAGCCTCGGTGCAACCGGCGAGGATGCCCTGCCCTGCGTGACCCCCCGGAAGACTCGGGGGACCACAAGAAGGGCATCTCCTGATGACTGCAGGGGCCGGTCCAGTACCCGGGGGGTGAGGCGGTCTCACAGATAGGCAGGGCCCAAACCGTTTAGAGCTTTATAGGTTAAAACCAACACCTTGAATCGGGCTCAGAAGACTATCGGCAGCCAGTGCAGAGAATGGAGCACTAGTGTAATGTGCTCCCGGCGGCCCAGTTCCACAAAGAGATGGGCTGCCACATTCTGCACCAGCTGCAGCTTCTGGGCCGTCACCACGGGTAGCCCCACGTAGAGTGCGTTACCATAGTCTAGTCTAGAGGTGATGAAAGCATAGATGATTTATGCTTTTAACTAACAAGGATAAGCCAGGGCAAGTTGAGGTAGTGGGTTCTACCCAGTCCCTCACCTCACTGCTCCACTTGCTCCCCATAGCCTCTTCCATATCATTCCTTCTGGTTTCTTGCTATTCTGCCAAGGCCCCTGTCGTATCTATCTATTATCAGTCACCCCGCTCCACATGGCCTCCTTCCTGTCATTCCACCCAGAACTTTGTCATTCATCTCCTCCCCATGACTTCCTCCCTCCCTGTCATTCTACCTGCTCTCCCTGATCCCTTTGCACTCTCCTCGTTGTCAGAAATGCAGCTGCATTGCATTGCTTTACAACCCATTAAAGCCTGGTGCCAGTTTCACATGTTACTTCCATCTGGCATTCCTATTTACCTCCATTGTTTTCAAGGGGCATTCCATGCCATCGATTTTAGAATGTCCCCAATTGAGGGAGGAGTTATGGCACCAAGCACATGGAATGTTGGAGATTCTGGTGCCTCAGAAGAGGAGCCCCTGCCTTTTTCTACTCCTGGGAATGTGGTGGGGAGACAGGTAGTTGGAGGGTGGGTGTGTTTGGGACCTTGGTTTGTGGGGGCAGGCATGGGGCACAGAAGCTTAGCTCAGGGGCATAGCTACCATGGAGGATGCTCAACTGAGTCCAGGTCCTGAAATCTAGGGGGAGGCAGCACCCTTTGTAAACAGTTAAAGCACCACTAAGAAATTTTCAGAGTGGGTAGAGGAGGAAGTGGGTCCAACGTTCTGCCCCCACCTGCTCTGAACATTTTCTAGTGGTGCTCAAGCCATTCGCAAAGAGCCCTGCCAAGAAAGAAGTTTTCAAAATGGTTAAGGGTGGAATCGCTGGCTCCATCCAAACCCAAAAGTTTCTGAAGGGTTGCTACCACTCTCGGGCTCTCCCTGAGAACCAGGGTGACACCATAACGTTTGCAGAGAGAGATTGAGACTGGCTGGGAGCCCCCTTGGGAGGGTCACTGCTTAGAGAGACCCTGACTGCTTACCCTAAGGGTGGCCAGATATGCAGATTTTAGAGGACACATTTATTTATTTACATCATTTATATCCCACCTCTCTGTCCTGTCTAGGCAGCTTGAGGTGACTTACAAAAATTAAAATGTTTTAAAATATACATAAAATATATAAAATACATAAAAGGGAGGCATGAAAGATATAAAAACCCATCCTCCCCATCCTAACAGATCTAATAGGATTAACAGGGTCAAACGACCCTGATCCAGTTCCCGGCGAAGGTCGTAAACCAAAGCCACTAATGCAGTCTCAGTGCCATAACCCGAACGAAAGCCTGACTGCGAGGCATCAAGAAAACCGATGCGCTCCAGATGCTCCTACAGCTGCTGAGCCACCACCCGCTCAATAGCCTTCCCTAAAAAAGGAAGGTTAGAGACTGACCAATAGCTAGTGGGGGAGTCAACATCGAGTGATGATTTTTTGAGCAGGGGCCGCACCACCGCCTCTTTGAGGCAATCTGGCACCCTGCCCTCCTGCAGGAAGGCGTTGACATTTGACAACACCCATCAGCAATGGCCCCAACATCTCCCAGCTGGCCTTGACCAGCCAGGAAGGGCATGAGTCTAGTTCACAAAATGTGACTCTAACAATCTCCGGAACATCCGCTGCAGCAGCGGGCGTCACCCACTGAATCAGATCCCACAAAACAAGACAAGATGGGGCCTCCATAACCTCTGGTTCTCCTATTGTCATAAATGCGGAGTTGAAATCATGGTGAATCTGAGCGATTTTATTTGAGAAGTACTCAACAAACATGCCACAGTGTGCACTGGAAGACTCCAGTTCCAGGCAGAGGAAGGCCGGACTGACCAACACCCTCACCACCTGGAAAAGCTCTGCTGGACAAGACTTCGCGGATGTTATCAGGGTAGTGAAGAACTCCTTCTTCGCTGCCCTGACAGCTACATCATAGACCCGTAAAGTGGTTCTATGCTGCAATTGATCAGCTTCAGCATGAGACTGGTGCCACCGGCGCTCCAACCATCACCCTTCCTGCTTCAGCTTCCACAGGCCTTCCACAAACCATGGCGGCCTGCGGTGCTGATGCCAAAGGAGCGGACGCCTAGGAGCTGTCCAGTCGATGGCCTCAGTCAGAAGAGTATTCCACAAAACCACGAGGTCATCAAGTGGACGGCCATCAAGATAAGAGGGTAACTCCCCTAGAGCATTTTGGAACCTCTCAGGTTCCATCAGCCTCCGGGGGGTGAACCAACCAAACTGGTTCCACACCCTTCTGGAGGCAGACATGTGCTGGGAGACAGGCCTGCAGGAGATAATGATCTCTCCATGACAAGGGCTCTGCTGACACCTCCCCCACTAACAGATCCCTTGCCTCAAGGCCAGTGCAGAAGATCAGGTCAAAGGTATGTCCTCCATCGTGTGTTGGGCCAATGACAACTTGAGACAGGTCCATGGTTGCCATGGCAGCCATGAACTCACGCTCCGCCCTGCCGAAACTGGCATCGGCGTGGATGTTGAATTCTCGCAACACTACCTCTGACACCAGCTCCGTCGGAGCGTCTAGCTCCAATGCAACCCTGCAACCTGTATTTCTCATGTGTCCTCTAAAATTTGCATATCTGACCACCCTACCTTAGGGGGAGCCATAACTGAATGAGGCAGAGAAGACTTTGCAAGCACAAAGGAGTTGCCTGACCAAACCAAGGCAGGACTTTTAAGGTCCCACACCACTCAGCACTATGTGGGTAGAACTCGGAGAAAGGCTTCAACCCACAGCTTGGAGATCTTATTTAAAAACTCTCGGACACCAGGGCTCACAGGGAAACCATCACCCAAGCCCCACTGCTGAGACAAGCACACAAAGTGCCTCAGATCCAGGGCCACAAACAGCAGCCTCCCCAGGGTTACTGAGCCCACAATCCACCCATCCTTGCTGCCCCACTGTGTGATTTCTTTCCATCTTACAGCTTAAGGAACTAAGTAGAATTTTGGCTGTGCTCCTGTTGAAGTCAGTGGACATATTAACTCTGCCTTCAAAAGGAGGAGAATCAGGGCCTTTATCAATTTTAACATAGAGAGAGGACCAAATTCCTGCAGATCTCTGGGGTGAATGGTCACGCTACTTATAAAAAAACGGAGGAAAGAAGATCATGGTGCTGTGCAGGAAGTCAGTGGCACTGCAGAATTAAAGTGTCACGTCTCAAGTCTGTTCTAATACAGGAAGCCACATACGGTTAGGCTGAACATACCTGTCTATTCAGTCTGATTTGATGTGACTGTTGGATTGAAAATAAATAAGAACACCAGGCTCACAGATGGTTCACAAGCATACAGGTTGGAAATAAGAGAAGTTAGAGAACAATAATTTTCTTGGTATTGCAATAATTTAGGTCATCTCAAACTAAGCAGGAGAATGTTAAAATATAAACATTGGTGCCCTATGCAGCCCTGAAACATGCATAAATGACCACCAAGGGTGGTTAAAGGGTGGTAGTGTCATGTCTGTTTTCACCCTATGATAAATGTGGCTAGCAAAAAGTCTAGTGGCGGGGATCTTTCTTACCACTTCATATTGCATATTCCCTCAAGACCAAGTTTTCAAAAGTGGCTCCCTAAATTTCATCTGTACATTTTTTGGTTCCCTATTAGAGGGGTGGGGGTGAGGGAATTCTCAGCTGGGAGGACCATGGTTAGGCCCATAACTCGTAATGATCTAGTTACCTAATCTAATGTCAGAGGACTCACATGTAACACTGATTAAATCAGATGTCTACAGCGGGGTAGGGGTGGAACATGTATAAGGAGCCCTGGATTAGCGTTAAGTGTGAGGGAGTCAATGGGAGTTCTAGTCCCACTTTAAATGCGGATTTCGTGCTTAGATTTGATCTGAACTCCAAATCCACATTTAAGGTGGGGCTGTCACTCCCATTGACTCCCTCAGACATAACGCTAATCTGGGGCTCCTTATACATGTTCCGGGGCCCAGCAGACATCTGATTTAATCAGCATTATGTGTGTGTCCAACTGTGTATAACTGGATATTCAGTGCCCGGGTCAGATAGGCTTCAGCTTCTCTGCCTCATTCAGACAGCTAAATGCATGCAAAACAGTGCATGTTTGCAGCTGTGAATAACACCGGCTAGAATGAATCATCCACCTAACGGTCATGGACGCAGAACCAAGGGCAAGAATGGAGAGGACTCAGCTCTGCTTCCTGCCAGCATTTGCATTTCCTGGAAGCTAGGTGAGTGCCAGAGGCACCACTAGTTTGCGGTATCACTTGAGACTGTTCTTACT
Organism: Sphenodon punctatus; assembly: GCA_003113815.1. NCBI lineage: Eukaryota > Metazoa > Chordata > Lepidosauria > Sphenodontia > Sphenodontidae > Sphenodon > Sphenodon punctatus. The sequence continues at coordinate 17,669 of QEPC01012613.1, read as the reverse complement.
CCACTGCTAATAGAATGTCTTGCCTGCTGAGGCATATCATCATAAACACCCGCTCATCTAGAAAGCTGTTTCTACAAGGCAGTGGCATTTATTAGAAGCTGACAGGGTCAGCCTTAGGATTTGCGAGGCCCAGGGCAAAGATAAAATGTGGGGGCTCTGGGGGCCCCTCCCCCTTGGAGGAAACCTCTGTGGATCCCTGAAGATGGTCATGTTTGGGGCCCCACTGAGAAGGAGTGGTGCCCTCACAACCTATCCTGGGGAAAATAGAGACCACTGCAGGGCCCTTAGAAAGAGCAGGGCTGGGGGCAGCTGCCTCAGGTCGCCCTGTGGCAAGGCTGGCCCTGGAAGTTGAAGTTCTTCGTGTTTAAAACTTTTAAAGACAAAATGGACGTTTTGAAATTTGGCTTAGGGACAGCCTATTTAAAGAGCTTCTCTTGACTGCAGAATTACAAATCTTGTCTATTTAAAGCTAGTTGATTTGAAAATTAAGTATGGCAAAATAGTGGAAGAAAAAGAAAAAGGGCTGGTGTTCAAAGATCCCAGTGTGAATGAACAGTGTTGCCAAGGAACAAGTCCACTCCCTAGTTTGAGATGAATATATATGATGGGATCTGGATGTAATGTCCCAGTGGGATCCTTCCAGTGTTGGGCAATGCCTGGAAAGGTCAGAAGGCCCTTACTTAGTCCCTGTGACCTAATCAGTAGTTGGCTCTGGCTAATGGGCCAGCACAAGTGTTGTCATGAGGAAACTATGACACAGACAATATAAATGCTGCACGGATCTCTGAGAGATGCACTCAGCAACTGCAACACATGTCAAAGCCGGTATGCAGTCTTGTGGCTGTTTCGCACTGGTGCTGGATCCAGGGAAGCTGGGACCTTGTGTAACCTTAACTTGTAATTTCCTGGCTTTGTAACATTTAAATCTAAGGTTGCTGAATGGGTACAAACCGATTTATCCCCCACCTTAACAGTGCCTTGAACTGAAGGGTTTTTTCCTCATGGAAATAATGATTTTACATTCAATGTAACCAATGCATGTTTGGAAGACAGCGGTGGTAAGATATTCAGTTTACCTAATAAATCTGCTGTATCCCTAATATAAGGCTTCAGTGAACCCAATGAAAAAAAAAAAAGTCCAACATAATATTTGGACAACAGTTCTAAAAGAGAATCATTACCAGAAACTATAGGCTACCCAGGAGGTACATTAATACACTTATGCATTTTAAGCAAAACATTAAACATTATTCTAGGTTTTTCTTTATACAAAATATCCAAAATGTTCTTGTCAGGCATAGAGGACAACTTTCTCGTTCAGAAGACGGAGGAAGCAACCAGGAGGGTCAGCTATTTGAAATATGATCCTGACCAACCAGGAGGAATTAGTTGAGAATGTTAAAATGGAGGGCACCTTGGGAATAAGTGATTGTGAAAAGAAAAGGAAATCACAATCCGAAGAAAAGGAAGGAACATGATTAGCAAAGTGCTGACAATGGATTTCAGAAAGGCAGAGTTCAACAAATTCAAAGAACTAGTAGGCAAGGTTCCATTGTTGGGAAAATTAAGGGAAAAGGCAGTCGAGGAGGGGTGACAGTTTTTAAAAATACTAGTATTGGAGGCACAACCTTTGTGGAGGAAATAGGGGAAGAATAAGAAGAGTCCACCATGGTAGCACAAAGATCTTTTGAATGACCTGAAAACCAAAAGAGATGTATACAGGAAATGGAAGGAAGGATGTGCCAGCAAGGGTGATTATGAATTAACAGCACAAGCAAGTTAATACAAAAATCAGGAAATCAAAGGCACACAATAAACTTCAACTAGCAAAGGCTATCAGGAACAGGAAGACAGGTCTACCAACATTTTAAAAGCAAGAGAAATTAAAACCGTAAAAAGCAAGAGAAAGACTGAAGAAGTTGTGGGTCTGCTGCTCAATGGGGAAAGCGTAGGGTTAAAAAGAGGATGTACAGAAGGCCAAATTGTTCAATAGCTACCTTGCCATAGTTTTCTCAAAAAAATTAAACTGTGGCCAGATGCTTAACAAAGGTGGTTTTTACACAGACACCCCACCTCCCCGCTCGGTGTTCAGGCGGGTGTGCGGGGTGTGTATGTCTGTGTAAATGGCCGGCGGTGGGTGGGTGGATGGGTGTCTGCTCGGTGTTCACCCATGTGGGGGGTGCATGCGTGCTCCCACGCAACACCCACTTCCACCTATCACACACCCATCTTCACCCACCTCCACCCATGGAACCCTCCGGAAAACCAGAGGAGGCTCCACGGTTGGAGATGGGTGGAGGTGTGTGTGTGTCCTTGTAAACAGACACACACACACCTCCACACACCGTGGCCAAACAACATCCCCACACCCACCTCTGTCCATGTAAAAACGGCCTCGACACCCATCTCTAATTGTTCCTACAGTGACTGATTAGTCTCGATAGACAGGACCAAGACTCCTACAAGGAATAAATGTACCATGCAGCAAAGCCGGAAACACACGCACTGGTTATTATCTCTGACAGGTTATGTGGTTAATGTTCACAAGGTTATTGGAAAAAAAATGTATAACATGACAACATATATAGTACTAAAGAACTGTGTAAAAAGCTGGAAATATCAATAAAAAGTACTTAAAAAAAAAAAAAGAATATCTGGCTCATTTGAATTAATTTAAATTAGCAATTTCTGACAAACTGCATCCTAGCATCCTGAAAAAATTAGCCAAAGAATCGAAGAATCATGCAATGTCAGAGTTGGAAGGGACCTTGAGGACCATCTAGTCCAACTTCCTGCTTGGCTGCAGGGTGACTGCAGCTACAACACCCCAACAGGTGGCTGTCCAGCCTCCTTTTGAAAACCTCCAGCAATGGAGAGCCTAGGGATTCCCTAGGGAATTTGTTCCATTGCCGTGCAGCTCTAGCTGTTAGAAAGTTGTTCCTGATATTTAACTGAAATCTCCCTTCCTGTAACGTGAGCCCATTATTTCTAGTCTTGCCCCCTGCAGCAATGCAGAACAGTTCCTTGCCATCTTCTTGGTAGCAGCCCTTCAGATATTTGAAGACTGCTATTGTGTCTCCCCTTAATCTTCTCTATGCTGGACTAAGCATAATCAGTTCCTTCAACCTTTCTGTATAAGGCCGCAACCTTTTCTATCGAATTCAGATCTAGCCACTGTCATCCATGCCTTCATAACCTCAAGGCTAGCCTACTGCAATGCGCTCTATGTGGGGCTGCCCTTTTGATTGTTCAGAGGCTGCAGATGGTGAAGAACACGGCAGCCCACCTTCTGTCTGGGATGGGTCACCGGAAGCTCGTTACACTGGTGCTCCGGAGTCTACACTGGCTGCCAAAAGTCTTCTGGGCACAATTCAAGGTGCTGGTTTTAACCTATAAAGTCCTAAATGGCTTGGGCCTCAGGTACCTGAAAGACCGCCTCTCCCCCTATGTACTGTTGCAGCCTCTGAAGTCGACCAGGGGCGCTCTCCTGCAAGTGCCAACTGCCCATGAAATTGCTACAACAAGGGCATACAGAGGGGTGCTCTCAGTGGCTGCCCTTCAATTATGGAATTCCCTCCCCTTGGACGTCTGCCTAAGCCTGAGTCTCTTTGTCTTCCAGAAAAGATGTAAAATCTTTTTGTTTGGCTAGGTGTTTAGCGGGCAGGAATAGGGTGGGCTTGGGAAGAGGAGTGGGGAGGAGGATTGGTGGTGGGTAGGTGGGGATAAAGGGTAGGGTGGGTGGTTGGGATGATGTGGGGTTTAAGGGATTTTAAATGTATCTGATTTTTGGCCACGCATGCACAGAATGAGAACGGCCATGGTGGCCATTTTTATGCATTCACAGTTATTTTCTCTGAGAAGGTTGCACCAGGCATGACGGGTTGCCAGACTCAAGAGGCTAGGAAAAAAGGTAAGTAAATCAACTACTCCCCTCTCCCTCCCCACCCAGCTCTGCCTCCCAGGACCCCTGCCCGGTGCCTCCCTCCCTCAGACTCCTGCCCTCCCCAAGTGCCCGCCTGCCTCAGCAGCACTGCTGCAGCAGGTACTGGGGAAGGAGGGCAGGAGGGGAGGGCAGGAGTCCGGGAGAGGTGGGCACTGGGCAGGGGTCTAGGATTCCTGAGTGACCCCTGTACCCCCAGCTCTGCCTCCCCCAGATCCGTGCCTACTGTCCACCTCCCCCAGACTCCTTCCCTGCCTGAGTGCCCACCCCACTCCAGTAGTGCTGCTGTGACAGGCGCTGTGGTGGGTGGGTCCCAACAGGGGTCCAGGGGAGGTGGGCACTGGGTAGGTGTCTGGGGGTGGCAGAGCTGGAGGTAGAGGGACCATGCAGGGATCTTGGGGAGGCAGAGCTGGGGGAAGAATGGGTTTGGCAGAAGCTGAAAGCTCCTTGGAGTGGGGCCAGCACCACTACAAGGAGCTTTAATAGATCCTCACGAGGGGATCTGACATGTGATCATATCTCCCGGTAAGACTGGATCAATACGAATCATCCGATTTTGATCTTCCCATCCCTGTGAGTTAAGTTTAGTTTAGTTTAGTTATGGCTTTTTCCAAAATATGATAACAGTGCTCAGACCCTCCGACATTTGACAGTGAAAAATAGGTACACTTCATGCCACCACTAATTTGCATAAATTTGCATGGGCTTATGAAAATTTGCATGGGCTTATGAAAATTTGTAATAGTCCATTGGCTAACTTTGGGGCTGAGCTAGACAAAAAGGGTGTGTGCACGGCTCTCCATATACATATATTTGTACGTGCAGGACTGATGGTGCAAGTTACAACCCAGCGTATTAAGAACTAGGGATGGGCATTATGGATTCTGATTAACCTGTAACTATTCAAAAATGACAGTTATGGATTAATCTGTAACTCACTGCACCAAGTTTTCAGATTTCTGAAAAGCTCATTGAAACAGTGCCACAGGGAGCCTTTTTCAAATTTTGGGAAGACAGCCAAAATGATATCGGCCTGGAGCTTCTCCAGTGAGCTTTAGGTTGGCAGGGGAGAGGAAGGTGGGCAGAGGGGCTTTGGTGGGTCAATTGCAAGCCAGTTTTGGATGGAAATCTGCCAACATGGGGCAAGGATAGGTGCACACACAGAGGCAAACATCAAACTGTTTGCCCCGAGGAGTCTGCAGCCATTTTGGTTCTCTTCAGTACAGTCAGTTAATTGTGCTTGCTTTCCTATTCATGGACTCTTGTTAGCCCACACAACCTCAGCCCACTTCCAGTCCCCTACACAAACAAACACAAACTCTCTCTCTCACTCTCTTTCTGGCCCGTTCATTTTTATAATGTGGCTATTAGAATGAATGGCGGATTGGTTTGGGAAATGCCAAAACCGGAAATCCAAATCCAGCAATCCATATAATTTGAATTCTGAATCCGTAACTAATTCAAATATGGAAATTCATCAGAATCCCCATTCCTATGAAGAAGTCCAAATCCTCAAATGTGTGCATTGACTTTGGCTCCAAAATGTTAAAGTCACTCAGAGAATTACAGATGGAAGTGGTGACAGTCCCTTTCAGCACACTAAAGAATCATCTCTCACAAACACGCTTACGTCCTTCCCTTAGTTTTCATTCTGCTCTCAGGGACATAACTCCTGTCTAGGTGTTACCTTTCTTTGTTCTTTGATAACAGTGCTTATGCTTAGCCCAAACTTGCTAAAGAGAAAAAGGTGTCCCACTCCCACCCCTTAGCAATGAGTCTCATCTCTTTCTCCTGCTGTTTTAAAGAGACGTTAATGACCCCCTTTGTCTGCTGAACCCAGTGCAAACCTTACACTGCAGGAAAGGAATACCAGTACAAGTACAAGATAACAATACCCATTCCTGCACTTGTCAAAAAGGTACTGTTGGAGCATATGGAAATTCAGCCTGTTCTGCTGCATAGAGCTTCTCCCTCAGCCCTCCCAGACTTGTGGCTTGAGCAGGGGTGGCTGGTGGGTTTTGATGTTCGAGGGACACTGGGGCAGTAAGGCCGGGCCTAGGGGCGGAGCTAGGGGGACAGTAGGCAGAGCCAGGGTGACGGTAGGCGGAGCCAGGGGGATGGTAGGCAGATCCAGGTGGACAGTAAGCCAGTGGCATGGCATAACCCAGCAGCAAGGAGTTCCCAGGGTTAACATCGGATGGAAGAAAACACAGTCTACATGCACATCAAGCTTAAAATAAATAAATTATAAACCCCAAACACAGGGAAACACCCCAAACACTGGCATAACACTGGCAAAACACCGGCATAACCCAGCAGCAAGGAGTTCCCAGGGTTAACATCGGATGGAAGAAAACA
>QEPC01012613.1:1199-11271 GCA_003113815.1 Sphenodon punctatus | reverse complement strand
CCCCCACTCCCCCCCAGCCCCACAATTTACTCACTGGCGGCGGCTCGGCTCGGAGGCTCATCAGGGCAGGCTCCGTACTTTTCATCACGGAGTCTGGACCAGTTCCGTCCTCTGGCCTCCTGATGGCTGCGCAGGAGCTCCCAGGCCCGAACTGTTCAGTTGAGCCTGGGAGCTGCCACGCAGCTGGGCTTCCCCAAGTTCCTCCTCCCTCCCAGAGTCGAGTCAGTTTGACTTGACAGGGAGGGAGGAAGGGATGGGAGGGGACTGGGAGCTGCACACATGGCAGGAGCTCCCAGCCCCCTGCACAGCTGTGGGATGGGAAGTTCATACCAGGGCGCCTGTATGCAGCAGCCTGGTATGGACTTTCCCCCTGCCCGGCCCCTGCAATGGAACAGTGCCCCCTGTGGCACTGTTCCATTGCAGGGTTCCTTTATGTGGAATGGACGGCGCTTCTAGCCACCCATTACGCATAAAGGGAAATGCCTCCCTTTTGTCCCTGAAAGGCTTCCTTAGGAAGCCTTTCGGGGGGGGGGAAGGGGTGTGAGTTACTGGTTGTGTGTGCACACACGCGCACACAACCAGTGAGAATGTTCGGAGCCATCTCTCAGAACCTGGTTTAGAGCAGCAACCTTCTCTGAAGGTTGCTGCGCTAAACCAGGTTCTTCGAGGTGGTTCCGAACATTCAGCGCGGCATGCGTGGCCGCTTTTTTTTTTCTTGGTGGACTCAGGACCGGCCGGCCGGGGAGTCCTGGAGGGGCATTGCCCCACCTTCTCTAAGGCAGCCCACCGTCAGTGGGCTTGAGGTTGATCATCAAATCTGCTGGTTACACAGAGGAAATGCACATGTTGTTAATTGCTAAACCTGTCTCAATGAAGTCTGCAGACTCCTCCAAATACATGGAGCAAAGGCATCCAATTGAGGAGCTGTTCCTGCTAGCTCTTGCATTCCCAGCTATGCTGGTTTCAGTCTGACTGCCTCTGTTGCATTCCCAGCAGCATTCTAAGCTGTGTGTGGGGATGCTTACAGGAAACATATGCTGTCTGGTGGTAGCTCACAAAGATAACAGGGACTACATTTTAACTGCTGACCTTTAACAGATTTAGTATGAGGTTTGCAGGATGTTCTCTCTATCAGTTGCAGAGAGGTGCAGCAGGGTGTGGCATACTTCTGGTGCACTGACAAACAGCTTGATTCTCTGTTTTAGAACCAGAATGAGCATCATCTTACACTTCCTTTCCACTCTGCACAGGAAGTGCCACACCTTCAACGTGTGGACATTCTGTTCAAGTGCCTCTGAAATATGAGCCCAGACTCTGCAGACCCAAGTCAGGGGTAGAGCAGGGATGGGGAACCTTAGGTCCGGGGACCAAATGTGGCCCCTGGATCCAGTTCCTACCCTCAAGAATGAAAACCTGAGCTCAGGATAAGGAAACAGAGATGAGGGAATGCACACAAGAACAGGGAACAAATCCATGGCACAGGTACATGATTTGGACTCTCCTCTTCTTGAGCATACCCCCTTAAGCCTGCTGCCCCAACTTCTGTGTAGCTATTGGACCTTCTACTCATTTCCAGAGTGGCCCCTGGGAGGGAAAAGGTTTGCCGTCCCTGGGTTAGAGTCTAGGCAGGCCTGTTGAGGGGTTGGTAGGGAACAGGGAAATGGGGGTACAACTATACCCAGGCCCAAGCTCAGGAGGCTCCCTCAAAACTACAAAAAATGTGTAAATAAAGTGCCAATATAAACTCCAGAAGCTGATTGAAAGTAAAGCTCAGCCTATACTGACTGGGAGAAGATTACAGCTCGCATCTATGTGAATAATGGACTGGTCTCTCCAGAAATCAGCTTGGTCAGCCAATAAGTGATGGTGAAGGGAGATAAAAGGTAGCCGCCCCCCAAGCTATAAGTATGTACCAGGGTCCCAATTTTCTCTCAGCAGGTCTGCATCTGGGGCCACATTCCATTTTCCATGGAGACCACTGAGGTGTGCTGTCAGGGAACTTGGAAGATTGCCACAGCCTAGGGTCAGTGTAAGAATATGGGGACCTGTATGCTGGTGGTTCTTTCTTCTCACAAATATGAAGGGATCTGGCTAAGATAAGGGACAGCCACCAAAGCTTGAGCTGTGGGCAGGCAAACTCTTTGTCTTGCCTTCCTCAGGTTCTGAATTTCTGCATGGAAGGGGTTTTCTGGGAAAACTCAGCTTCTGACACAGGAGATTGGGGGAATGGGATGAGGGGATGATACTTTGGCCCACTGAAATTGGTGGTGAACATCAAAGATGTATTATTTATTATTAATATACAGGGACCCATGTTCACTGCATTTTCCCCATTTGTGGCAATGGGGAAAATACAGCAAAGAGCCTTTTTACACAGATAGAGGTGAGTGGGGGGATGGGTGTTTTTCCACGGTGGGTGGAGGTGGATGGGTGTCTGTTTTACACCCACCTCCACCGATCTCCACCCATGGAGCCTCCTCCAGTTTTCCGGAGGACTCAATGGGTAGAGGTGAGTGGAGACTGGAGATGGGTGGGTGATGGGTGGAGGTAGGTGTTGCATAGGAGTGCGCACACCCCCCCACCCATCCTGCTCAGTGTTCCCACCAGCTGTATACATAGACAGCTCCCCCTGCACACCCGTCCAAACACTGAGCGGGAGGGGGGTGTCCATGTAAAAATAGCCAAACACAGATCTCTGCTTAATTACATAGCACTTTCAGTGATTTACAATTATCTAGTTCACCCTGAGAGGTAGGTCATTACTATTTTTATTGTTTAATTTAAGCAAGCACAGAGCTAGTATATGTTTTGGTTTGGTTTTCTGTATTTTAAAAAAAATTACTTTAAGGGCATTCTATGGTCTTTTTTACACGGACGCCACTGGTGGCCTGGTGGGTGGAGATGGGGGGGGGCACACCCGGTGAACACCCGGCGGCACTGAGCCGGGTGACGTTTACACGGACGGTGCCATGACAGGTTGTGGGATGGAAGGGGAGGGGCCAGCACACACACAACGGCCAAACACCCACCCTGGGAAACATCAAGCAAACACCCATGACAGTTACACGGACACCCGAGACACTGAACGGACAGCGATGGCACAACATGGCTGACCGAGGGCAAATGAAGCCGCAGGACGCAGCCCCGCCCATGAACTGCCAGACCATGTGTGGGCGGGGTAGGAGGGAGCTGGGATGACAGGAAACACACTGTAGCAGACCCCAGCCAGCCCCGTGACGGGGCCAGACAGCTGGGCGCCATGGACCCCCCCAACCAGAAACCGCCCACACACAACTGTGAACACAACCACACAGGGAAGAACTACAAGGCCATGGAGGCGTGGGGGGGGGGGGAAGCGTGGGGGGGAAGGGACACAGGGGGGGGAGGCAAGGGACCGATGTAGCAGGGGACCCCAACACACAGACACCGGCACAGGCCCTGCACACACAATCCGAAGGCCCCCGGACAAGGAGCTGGGAACTGGACAAATGCAGGAACGCCAGCAGGACCGGAAGTCCACAACACATCTGGGCTGGCAGGGAATGGTATTGGGGGGGGGGGGAAGAGACCCAGACCACACCAACCATCAGCAAACCTGTTGCAGGCATCCCCACACCAACAAGGAATCCATGAGGCTGATGGGGGGGGGGGAGGATTGCAAATGCAGGGAGGGGTCAGGGCACCAGGACAGCAGCCAAGGGGACAGACCCCCCCAGTCCAAGGGACCAGGGGGAAAGGGGTGGAGCAAGACCGGGCCAGTGGGGGACAGAAGGGAACCACGACAGGTGACTGACTGGCCACAAACACCCCAGGCCAGGGAAACCAGGGAGACACACAAAGGGCACGGCAGAACAGCTGCACATATGCTGGGATGGGGGTGGGGTGGGGTGGGGTGGGGTGGGATAACCAGTCCCTGCCACTCAACAGTGCCACAACCACCAGGAGGCACCCACACAAGAGGCCAGGCCACACGGAGGAACATGACACACAACCAGAGAAGGGGGCAAAGCAACTTTATTACAAGGGGGAAGGGTGTGGAACACAGGAAAGGTCCAAGGGAGATGGGGATGCAGCACAGAAAGCGGGTCTGTGGGGCGGGGCCCCAGCCTCAATAGGGACGCCGGCCCCGTACCCGGCTCCATCGATCCTCCTAGGTGCGGTCCAGGTGGTGAACCCACTCCAGGAGGTGCAGCAGCAGCTACACAGCCTCCTCCTGCTCCCTTGTCCGCCTGGCAATCATCACCTGCACTAAGGGATAGAGAGAAGGGGCCATCAGGATGGGACAGTGGGCCCCACCAAAATGAAACCCTGAACAGACACCCGGGGAGAGGGCCCCGCACACACGCAGCACACTCACTGATCTCATCGTACAGGCGGGACCCAACGCGGAGATCCAAGGCCGCATGCTGCAGCTGCCTGGCCATCTGTGCCAAGTGGAGAATGGCCAGGAAGATAACCAGTGTAGCTAGAAGGGAGAGGGAGAAGGAGAGAGGGTGCATGGAAAGGGTGCAGGTCAGCAGGGGTCGGAAGCACACAGCACACACAACCCATGCAGTGGGCAGGGACACCCAATCCAGTACCCCACACGCTCACACCAAGGGGGAACATGGGCGGCTAACAACAGGCCCATACACTGCCCACACTCATGGCCAGCTGCCTGGCTTGCCTGCTGCCCATCCATTGCCTAGAGTGCAAATGGTGGCAACCAACAGGGGGCACCAGGAGCGGTGGATGGCAGGGCAGCTCAGGCAGGGTGGCCAACCAATGGGTATCCCCTGCCAGGCAGGCCAGAATGTCAGTACAAAGGCCCCCAGGGCAACACTGGCTGCTAGGGAGGGGTTGGGGTCCGCAGCCTGTCGCCCCCCCCCGCGTGCTGGAGTTACAACAGAGCGCACCACCATGGGACATCACCAGCACACGTTGCACATACACACCACAACTGCCCAGCCAATCCAGCCAGGTGGTACACCCTGACCACACATCCACAGGGAGATACTGGGGTAGGCCAGAGGCAGGGTGCCCGCACATGGAAGAAGGACAGCAAGCAGCCACCAGTAAATGAAGGACAGGACTCACAACGGGATGCAGTAGACCCACACAACCCACCGGGGAGAACCCACAATCCATCCTGGAGCCCAGGGGACTCCAGCACGCACCACTGTATGCCACCCGACAGCCCCAGTCATCCCGAGCGGAACGCCAGTGACCCCCATCACAGTAACCAACACACAAGGACAGGGTGGCAGCCAGGGGAGGGGCAACTGGCATCGCACAAGGACACGAATTCACCCAAGGTGGTACAGACAAAGGCACAGACTTTATTCATGATGGGGTGACAGGGCGTGAATGGCCAAACCAAGACTGGCGACGGGGCAATTAGGGACTCGTGTCCGTTCCCCACAAGTCGCACACAGGTGCACCATTGCAGTCACTCCAAGAGGGAAGGAGGCATTCGGACGGGCGACGGGGGCCGGAGTGAAGGGAAGCAGTGATGGGGTCCGGCTGACAGGCCAGCCTACCCCTGGGTTTACACAGTACCATGGGCCAGAGCAGGGGGTGAAAGTTTGAGGCAGCCCACAGCACGGACACGGCAACGGAAATGCAATGAAGGAGCCGTTTGGGATGCCCTGCTCATGGAGAGGCCGGAGGATGCCCCTTGAACTGCTACCCCGGGACAAGCCCCTCCCAGGCGAAGAGGCTCCTGCGGAATCCCCAGGAACACATATGTGCATCCACCACGAAACATGGCAGCAGCAGCCTTCACAGCCCGTAGGTTCATCACCGATTGGAGGCTGCCAAGTTCACATGTGATAGGGGTCCTCCAACATTGGCGGGTAGCAGGCCCAGCTCCCCAAGAAGCACCTGGCATTCCGTTTGCGGATGGGAGACTCCATGGGCACACAGTAGGATGCCAGTGTAGTTGGTAGCAACATGGGAACCCCGAGCCTGGAGGGCCAGTCCATATTCCAGATGTGCGACTTCCAGGCAAACAGCCGTGATCTCTGGTGCAGTCCAGGGTACTGCAACAGCAGCTGGTTCGTCCCGCAGAGGTTGTTGAAGGAGGGTAAAGCCGAGCTCCCTGGCATGCCTCTGGCAAGCCGGACCCCCCAATGGATGGCCCATCACCCACACGTACCACGACAGGAGATCGAAGCCATCCACCACCGACAGGGGGTCACCCATCAGCAGCTGGACATCGTGGCTCTGCCACAGCATTCCCAAAAGCACGTTGGCACATGGCGACCACTCCTCCCCTGCACCACCGGCAGCCTCGGGGCCTGTTCCGCACCCTGCCATGGCCGTTCAAAGGCCTGCACAGCTGCTTGCACTGGGATCCTATGGAGAGCGGCTATGACTGGGAACTGCGCGAGACGCTGTGCAGCACTAGCCAGGCTGCGGCCGTACACAGCTGATAGTGGGATGCTGGCAAGGCCCTCTGAATTCCTGCCCCATGCACCTGGTGGGTGCATTCCAGCATTAGCAGTGACAGATCAGCATGGCCACGACTGCCTCTAGCAGGGAGATAACGAGCCCCTCCAAGCAGTGTATCTTGCCAGAACACAGCTGCACAGTGCCGTGGCCTTCAAGCGATGTGACCAAAGCAAGGCCAGTGCGGATGCGCCATGACCAGGGATCGCACAGGGTCATGGCAGGGGCACAGGGAGTAGGGTGGCCTCAGGGCCACAGAGGAGCTTCAGAGTGCCCCTAGCCCCATGGCTGCCAGGCGGTCCATGAGGGGGGGATGTGCCAGTGGCCCAGTGAGGGGGGATCGCCATCAGGTGTGCGGAACACACCCATGGTACCACACCAATTGCAGGGCACACAGCACGGGCTGCCATGGTACATATGTGTGCCGGTTGCTGTGGCTGGGCGTGGGGTGTAGAGCAAGAGGTGGTGTGAGCATGGTGAATGAGAGGCGATAGTGATTTAACTTAGCGATAGAAAGGTGGTGCTTGTGTCCAGAACAGGGTGTAGGTGCTGAGGCGGGTGTAGGCGGGTGACAGTGGGTCGCTCCGTGCAGCCCTCCCCGGTACCCTCAGACAGACTTGGGGTTGCAGGGGAGGTGGGAGGAACGGTGTGGGTGTGCAGGATGCACAGGGCTCGAGGCCTGGAGGAAGGAATCACAGGGGGGTGATAGCTAGGTGCTGCGGCCACCGACAGGCCGGGTGGTTGAAGGGGACACAGTCACAGGTTCACCGGCCACGTAACAGCTAGGCAGGTAGCTCCTAGGGTATCTGACACTGGTACCAGTGGTGGGTTCCCCCTGAGTGTGCATGTTGTTGTTGGTACCATGCTGCCTGTTGATGAGCCCCCTCAGGAGTGGGCAGTCATGTTAACGGTCCTGTCCTCCTGCGTCATGATCCTGGTGCTGGTGTTCGAGCAATGAGCTGAGTTACTACTGCCGGGTCACCGCTTCTACAACCATGGCGTATGGTGCAGGAGAGCGGCCAACATGCATTGAGCTGCATTGTTGCGGTGGGCACGCAGGGTAGCTGTCCGCCGACAGTCCATGTTCGGAACAGTGGTGTCCCAGGACATACGCCTGGTCCCGTCTCGGGGGTCGCTGAATGTCTACGGGCACTGTGTCACTTTCCCAACATGGAGGCTGCATTGAATGCGCTCTTGCACCAATGAATGGTGGGAGAACATGCTGGCCACCTGGACAGACGATGCATAGATGGAGCACTTCTGCATGAACTGCTCCCTGTTGGCCTAGCTCAGGGAGTTCCTCAACCCACATCTCTGGAGGTGTGAGACCAACATGCAGTATCCACTGCCACCAGGGATGCGCTTGGCCGTGGCCGTGTAGAGACTGGCCACCCCGATTCCTGTCGGAGCGTTGGGGAGCAGTTCGGGGTGGGGACTGCGACCATGAACAGAGTGCTCCAAAATGTGTGCAACCTGCTGGTGGAGCTACTGCTCGAGCGGGTCATACAGCTCCAGTATCTCGAGGTTGTCATTCACGGCTTTGAGGAAGTGGACTTCCCCCATTGCATTGGGGCGATAGACAGGCTCAGCACNGCTGACAGTCCATGTTCAGAACAGCGGTGTCTCAGGACATGCGCCTGGTCCTGTCCCGAGGGCCGCTGAATGTCTATGGGCGCCATGTCACTGTCCCAACACGGAGGCTGAATTGGATGCGCTCTCGCATCAATGAATGGTGATAGAACATGCTGTCCACCTGGGCAGACGGTGAATGGACGGACCACTTCAGCATGAACCGCGCCCTGTTGACCCAGCTCGGGGAGCTCCTGATTCCGCATCTCCGGAGGTGTGAGACCAACATGCGGTATCCGCTGCTGCCAGGGATGCGCTTGGCCATGGCCGTGTGGAGACTGGCCACCCCCAATTCCTGTCGGAGCATTGGGGAGCAGTTTGAGGTGGGGACAGCGACCGTTAATAGGGTTCTCCACAACGTGTGCGACCTGCTGGTGGAGTTACTGCTCGAGCGGGTCATACGGCTTCAGGATCCAAGGTTGTAATTCGTGGCTTTGAGGAATTGGGCTTCCCCATTGCATAATGGCACTAGACAGCACCCACATCCCTATTATCCAGCTCCCACATGCCAAGACGGACTACCTGGCCATGGTGAATCACAGGACCTTGTTCACCAATGTCTACACCGGCCACTCAGGGAGGAGCTATGATGCTTGCATACTGTGGGCCTCCCCCTTCTATGCACGCATGTTTGACGGGGAGATAGCCCCCAACCTGTACCAGGTCATTGAGAGGGTCTCCATGGCCCCAGTGATGATAGGGGAACCCGCCTACTCGCTGAGCCCGTGGCTCATGAGGGCCTATCCCGTGGTTCACAGTGGACTTCCACCTTTTCAATGAATGCCTCTCGTTGGCTTGGAGCATGGAGGAGCGGGCATTTGGGCTGCTCAAGGGGCATTGGCGCCTGCTCATGAACAGGAGCCAGTTCGATCTGCAGCATACCCCTATCCTTGTACTCGCTGCCTGCATCCTGCACAATATCTGCGAGACCGGGGGAGCTGCCCTTGACTACCCCCAACCAGTGCAGAGAGAGGATCCCGTGCCCCTCTACCAACATGTCCAGGGAGGAGCATTCTGGCACATATCGGAGGAGAACCAGGATGCTCTGTGTAGGCGCATAGCCACCCAGATGGCAGGCAACTGAATAGTCATGTTGACAGCCCCCACCCTTCACAGAACCGTGTAACAGATAACAATAAAGTCTGCTATATCTGTTCCCTGATCTGCTTCTGCCCTGGTGTTTGGGTTGTAGGATTTCCCCGCTCCTGTGAGGCCTGTGCCCTGCGCCACTGGGTCACCCACTGCCTTCTAGCCATGGCAGGTGAACCGAACCAGTCCTCGGCCCTTCACCGGCTGTCCGGTGGCATGGCCAGTACTCTACTGAGGTACCTGTGCAGAACTGTAACCTGCCATGGGAGCTATGCTGTTGCCCACCCGGCTGCCTGCAGGCCAGAGACGTATGGTCCCAGCATCTGACCTGTGCATGTCGTGCCTCCGTCTGCATGTAGAGCAACCCTCTGCGCACCATGGCGCCCCCATTGACACACCAAACAACAGAGTACTAATGTACAATACAGTTTATTTGGGGTTATGTACAAGGTGTGTGTGTGTGTGAAGGTTTGCGGGGTCTTCCACATGCCTGCTTTGATGCACCACCGGGGCTTGCTCCCCTGCAGGCCCTTGCAGCCGCCATCCTTCAGGAGCTATGCCCAGACGGCCCAGGCTCTCTGTTGTTCACAGGCCGCTCCATGCCTGGCTGGGGTGCTGGATCTTGCTGTGATGGAACAGAAGGTCAGTGTTTCACCCTGCATTGCACTGTTACCACAGCACCATGGCCGTGGCCTCTCCGTGGCCCTCGGTGTTCCATTGCTCCCCACACAGCATCCCCTCCACCCATCCCTCTGCTGTTAGCTATGTCTTCCCCCTTCCCACCCCTTTCCCGATGCCCCAGTGGTCCAGCTTACTGGAGCTGGTGGGGCAGCCAGCATGTGCGGTTGGTCATCTGGAGGTTCCGGGTTGGGTGGGGGAGACCATGGTTCCCGGAGGGGGGGTCTCGGAGGAAGCTGTGGAGGAA
>QEPC01012611.1:264563-300443 GCA_003113815.1 Sphenodon punctatus | reverse complement strand
TTTTTTTTCCTTACAATTGTCAGGGCTGGATTTCAAGCCCTGACAATCATAAGAAAAAAAGCCGCATGACACGGCTGATTCCACCTGCCCACGTGCAGAGCGTGCCGTAAGATTCACAGCCGGGAGATTTCTCTGCCAGGAGATTTGGCACCGTGGTAATGTGGGCAAGTGGCCTAAGGCTTGGACTTCGATCACAGTTACTTGGCCAATGTAATGCATGAAAGAGCCGTAAGTCCAAGGCCACAGGAGGGTACAATAAACAGACAGGAGGAACACAAAGAAGCTGAAACCAGAGACGATACTGGTTGGTAGAAAATTAGTGGGAACAGCATGGCAGTCTCCTAACATTTATCAAGTTTACTGTAGGCATCTCAGCAAAGGAGAGTTTCATATGGAGCTTGGCCTAGGGATGTCACCGTAAAAAAGCTCAGTGTTGTCACCAGTTTTGGCAGGTGAGAGATCAAGGTTGGCATCACTGTCAGGAGTCCTGTGAAGGAGTCCAGGAATCTACTTAATTAATCTAGCGAATGCATATACGGTGATAAAATTTAACAGCCTATAGTAAGCAATTTTGAAAATACCAGCACAGAGCTATTCCTGAATTCTTAACCAAAAGCATGTACGTCAGAAACTTGATTCTAGGTATTAGACTCATCCAATCAAGAAACTGAAATAATACCACGTAACCTATATGCCCATACAGAATCAAATTTGGCATCAGGCCTGGACAGACAGTGGGCACTACAGGCCCACTGTGTGTGAGCAAGCTCTTGTGCCAATGACTCCCAGTGGTTGGGATAAGGCAGGGATGGCACACCACAGATTTTGATTACTAGCTGAAAGTCTGCAGAACAAGAGGTATTTGCAGAAATCATTCCAATAAGTTCTTTAAAAACAAACAAACAAACAAACAAACAAACTCTCATCAGGTGATCATAGGCAAAAGAGAACATAAGAGAAAATATGGCAGCAGATTTAAAACAAATAAAAAGAGGTATTTTTTTCACTCAGCATACAGTTAACCTGTGGAACTCATTGCCAGAGGATGTTGTGCAAGCCACTAGCATAAGTGAATTTTTAAAAAGGACTGGATAAGTTATTAGAGAGTAGGTCCATAAATGGCTACTAGATAGGTTGGTTAGGGGATAAGAACTCTAGCCACTGGGACCTGGGAGTGAATAGCAGGGAATGGATCACTCTATTATGACCTGTTGTGCACTTCTGTGAAGTAATTAAAGCTTGCAACTGTCGGAGACAGGATGCTGGGCTAGATGGACCACCGGTTTGACCCAGTATGGAGCTTCTTATATTCTTAAAAAGAGGCAACTAAATAAATTCATTGTTTGAAGAATGATAGACTATCACAGTTATTTGATCATTTCTCTGAACCAGCAAGAGTACTGGAGTATGTACACGGATCTATCCTCAGCTTATTCTCAATTCCATGCCCCACTGTCATGTACCCAGGGAGCACTGGGAATCCAGGAAAGCATTCAGAGCTCACAGAAAGGGGGTGCTGCAGAGTCCTGGGTCCATGCTGGTCCTGGAATTGGCCTTTCCAACAGCTCACAGGAAAAACAGAAATAGAACATCCTTTCCATAGCCTTGGATTCTATGGCCCTTTTCAAACGGACCGTGGTGGGGAGGGAGGCAGTTCATGGGCATGCTCTGTTGTGGGTGTGGTGTGGGGGGGCAGGTGCACACGGCTGCACACTCATCCCCCCCCCACCCGTATCTCCACGCATGACCCCACACAGAGCAACCTGCATTTTCATCAATTGCTCCATGCAGGGACAATGGGTGGAGGTGGGTGGGATGCGTGGTATGTGGGAGCACCCATGCACACCCACCCACCCACCTGCCGCCGTTGTACAAACAAGACACACCCATGCATAACCATGCAGTGGGCATGCGTGAGTGTATCTCGTTTGAAAAAGTCCTATGTTAAACATCACACAGATGTACCTACTCTCTTGACTGGCATTGACTGGCTGGGGTGGGAAAAGGGTATGGAGTTGACAGCCTCCCTAACCCATATCCCATAATTTTCCATCTCTTTAAAGGGAAGCCCTTTTCATGCCATGATTGAGTGGTTGTGCTAGCATGAGCTAGGCCCACACAGCGGGCTCAGTTGAGAACTTGTGGAATGAGATACTACTCATGAGAGACAGGGTGGGTGGTGAATCTACACTATCCTTCCCACACCACCCCTAATGTTCACTAGTTTGAACGAGGCCTTGGCTTTGCTCTAAATGGACTTGGCTAAATGCTCATTTACACAGGTGTAACTCAGAGGTAATTTCAATATAGTCAACACAGAAACTTCAAGACTGAGGTCATTTGAGTAATTATCTCTAGGCGTCAGATGATAGTTCAGTTATAATGGATGCTAATCAAGCCATACTTGCCAACATTTCCAGTGGTCAGAATAAACTCCACCCTCAAGTGAATAAGCTCCACCCATCATGCACTTACATGCACACACACACACACACACACACACACCTCCCAGCATTCCAAGTACATAAGGAGGGACAGAAGTTCTCCCATTGCCCCTAATTTTCTTAGGGGAGATGATCATTCCATCATCTCCCCATTGTCAAAGGTCAAAGTCATTTATTGTTTCAGCAGTATGCTATAACAAATTTTAAAAGAATAAGTAAACAAATAAACAATAATATCAAATAAAAAGTAATAATAACCACAGACACAGGGTGAAAAATTTGAGTTGGAATAAATACCACTACTGGCGAAAGGCGTCCGGCTAACAAATAATAATAATAAATTTTGTTCCATTTATACAGAGTCACTCACTGGCCAGAAGCCTTCATTCTTTTCTCAACTAGTAGAAGAAAATAGGCAATAGCTTTCGTTCGCTCCTCATCAGTTGCTGTAGTCAGCATTTCCATTTTCTGGTCCAAAGATAGTGTGTCATTTTTAAAAAGAGGATCCAACCAAATAATTCTGAGATCTTCATAAAGAGGACATATAAAGATAACATGTAACAAGGAATCTATTTCGTACGAACAATGTTGGCAGGTTCTATTTTCACGAGGAATTCCTGCTATTCTACCGTTAACTACTTCGGTGTCAAATAACTCAAAGCGCAAGAGTGTCACCATCCACCTAATCCTTGCATCTTGTATATATATAAGATATTGCTCAAGGGAAAAGGATGACTTAACTAGGGGGTACCTCAATGCAACTTTATTCCCTCGCAGCGCCTCCATATCTTTCTTTTGGGCAAATTCTCTTATTCGAAAATTGATTTTTTCTTTTGTAATTTTACTATCTGGTAGATCATCGGAATCCATTGGAAAGGCCAATTCCAGGGCCAGCTTCTTCTGAATAGTTTTTAACCAGTTATATTGAATAGTCCCCGATTGCTGTTTTTGCTCAGCATAACACTTATAAACATGGGGAGAAACTCTCCCCTGGGAAAACTTGTGCCAGAACAGTTGTGCTCTAAGGTTTAACAAAGAGCCCACTGATATAATTCCTGTTTCTGCTCGCATCATAGTCAGTGGGGTTACTCTCGGCACTCCAAGAATGTTATGGAGGAAGTGATTTTGAGGAATCTTGAGCTTTTTTGTATATCCTAGAAAGGTTATTTCAGCCCCATACAGCAACTGTGAGAGCGCTTTAGTTGTATATAGTAATTGTATAGTCTTAATATGCCAGCTACCGATTGCATTGCTTTGGCCGCCAGAATCTCATTGTGTCTCCTCCAAGTTCTAGCAGATGTAAATGTTAAGCCCAGGTACGTGTAATAAGTGGTCTGGACTACTTCTTGTACACCAATCGTCCATTTATGCTTGGAGACAGGTGTGCCCACATTTTGTGTGCCCACCTGTCTCCAAGCATAAATGGACGATTGGTGTACAAGAAGTAATCCAGACCACTTATTACACGTACCTGGGCTTAACATTTACATCTGCTAGAACTTGGAGGAGACACAATGAGACAGACCACCTTGGACTTATTAGTGTTAATCGCTAACGAATTTCTAATACAAAAAGAATTCAAGGAGTCCAGACAATGCTGCAATCCTTTCTTTGTTTGTGATATAATTATGATATCGTCAGCATATAATAGAATAGGTATCTGTCTTTCTTTAATTCGTGGAGGGGTGATATTAGCCTGGGATATGAAGCGAACCAAATCGTTTATAAAAAGATTGAATAGCAATGGGGGTAACAAGCACCCTTGCCTAACACCTTGTTGCTGCATAAAGGATTTGGTACTTCTACCCTTAGTATCCATTCTGACAACCGCACATCCAAATCAAGATTGGCTATCCTAACATTAAGATGTCCTAGAAGCAAGATCGTACTATTAGGATAGGTTTGTTTCAAGCTATCTAGGAGAGTATTTAATTGATCCCATACTTGGGGTAGATAATATAAAGATGAATCAGGCGGTATATATACATTGATTATTATAAAACTGCCAAAAGTAGGCAGATCAATCTCAAGAGCAATACAGTTCTCTAATGTTACAGGCATTAAACTTAGGGGCACCTTAATTTTGGTGGAGAGTAATATAGTAACTTCTCCTGACAACCGACCTTTCTTACCTCGACTATTTCCTGGAGCTGTATATGTTTGAAACCCATCAAAACTCAACCCTTCTCCCTCATCTCCCCATTGTCATCTCAAGTGCTTTTTCCGGGAAGCGACCAGGAAAGAGGTGCTTGTGCCTGAGCCTTGAGTACTAGTCTTTTTCTCTCTCTCTTTCCTGAAAGAAGGAGTTTAACCCTTGAAAGAAGTACAGTGAGATTCAGCACTCGAAGAGGAACTCTCCTTCCTAAATAGAGACCATTGGAAGGTACGATTCAAGCTCCCATCAGAATTGCCATTTCATGCAAATTGTGGCAGATCTTTTTTCTTGTGGACAATTGTCTACTGGGACTCAAACTGAGAAAAACAAGCACATTTCAGCTTGAGCTAAATTTTTTACACAAGACATGCCAACTCATGCCCATGCAGGTTCACTGCATGGGCATGAGTGGGTGCCACCCAGGTGACTGCCACAGTGGGTGGATGTGCGTGCATGCTCCCACAAAACACACATGAGCACCCACCTCCACCCATCGCTCACTCATAGAGCAATTGGCCAAAATGGCGATTGTTCCATGAGTGGGGAGGGGCTGCATGGGGGATCTGTGTGTGCCATGTACACCGTCCCCCGCACCTCCCACACTGCCGCATGCACACCCATCTCTCACCCACACACACACTACAAGGGCCTTAGAGGTGAGAGGGTGTGTGTAGCAGGGAGCAGCCTTGCCATGTGTAAGTACTGGCAGGATCCAGACCCAGGTCACACAAGTCAGTCATTCAGAATCTTTGAGAATTAGCATATTCAGTATTTTTATGAACACAGGCCACGCCTAGACAGTCCACTGGTTGGCTATTCATGCAATTCACTCTTCTAGTAGGCTAGGTGCTTCAGGTAGTTCCAGTGTCTCCTCCAGCTCAGGAGTAGCAACATGCCCTAGCGTTGCCACCTTTGGTCATTTTTTACCTAACACTTCCATTTTGGCCTATGAGAATGTCAAGTAAAAAACCACCACAGGTGGCAACCCTAATATGCCCTATTTGGCTTTCAGGCAGCTTCCAGAGAGCTCCTTCACCATCTTTGTCCCAGAGCAGACTGACCTTCCTCTGGTTTGGCTGCTCTCTTTTGTAGTTGGAGCCATGCTCCAAACACACTCACTTCCTGTTGGCAGCCATTTTGTGTTCAACCCACGGCCATCTTAGCTCCTCTGAAAGATACATCAACCTATCGTGGCTCTGCTCTGCCACAGTATGTATCCCACCACCATTCTCTAGCCTTCCTGTCTCACATTACTGTGCTGCTGGAGCTATTCTGCTTTTTCCTTCCTCTTTACACTTGTGATGCAACAGAATTTCCATTAGGATTATTTTCTTTGTGATTTGTCATCAGCTTGATGAAGATGAGACCATCAAACACAATTTCACTTCTTAGCTAAGTTAGCATCTGAACTCAGGTTTCCAGAGGTGAAAGGTCAGTGCAGTCAATCACAGTATCTTCCAACCTTCATGCATTCGATTTTCACAGTAACAGCCTGTTAAATGTGCCCTGTGACTTTGAAACTATTTCCCTTATGCCTCCTATACGACTATACAACCTAGCAGGGGAATACCTCTGATTCCAAATATGAGAGGGGCAGTCTATAAGATTTCACAGTTCATTATTCATTCCAGTGATAAGAAGCCTTTATTTTGGTTTTTCGAACAGCAGGGGTTGCTGCCAGTAAAATGAGTGTAGCAAATATTGAAAGTTCACATTACTTCATCCATCTCAGGTCGGCTAAGTTCCAGTGAACAGGCACTGCCGCTGTCCACAAAAACCTTCTCCACTTTCATTAACATGGATTAAATGTGATATTAGAAGGCACTACTAAGGGTTGCTGTACTCTCACTTATTATAAAACAGCACACTTTCCTTTAAAAAGATGGGGGTCAGATTCTGCAAAGAGGTGCAAGGTGCTGAAGGCTCTCAATGCATGATTTTAGGGTTCATTCGGACAACACAAGTGGCAAAGCACTGGGTGGTGATTTAATTTGCATGAACACTTCTGCCGCATGGTAGATCATAGTGCTCCTTCCATAGGTCACTTCAGGTCCAGCAGGGGGTCAAAGAGTCCATATGTTACAAATAAACAGTGTGTAGAAATTACCAGATTATCTATGGCTTTTTAGTAGGCTTTGTTACTTGAAATTGTGTCATCAGCAAAGAATTTTGTCTCAAGTTTCAGGGAGGTGTAGACTATTTTTTGGTTGGCTTAGACGGCCCAATTCTGTCACTTTGAGAATGATCTTGCACCAGCTGGTGTAGCCTAGTGGACAAGGTGTTAAACTTGGACCTAGGAAGCCATGATTCAATTCCTTTCACAGGCTGCTTCTACACAAACACTATTATCCCGGTATTAGTTGTAATTCTGGGATGACATCCTGAGATTGTCATCCCGGGATAACTGTCTACACAATCATTAATATTCAGGGATAAGCGGTATCCCAGGATTGCAGCGTAGATGCTTATACCAGTATGAGTCACAAGGAAGACTGCATCAATCCCATGGTCAGCGCAGTTGAATTCCAGCACCTTGGGGAACTCCAGCTGAGAGGAGAATGTGTCTACTGGAGCATCAGTCTTGTCCAGAATATAAATTTCCAGAGGGGATTCTGTATTTGTGTAGAGAGTTGAGACAAACAAGGCAGTTCCAAAAGGAACAGGATTCTGACACATAGTGCAGTTGAATTTCAGTACCTTCTTTTGCTTTGATTTCTGGGAATACAATGGGTTGGTGGAGATGCCAGTGCTCTTGGAGATAGTGGACACATCATCGGCCCCCTCCATTTCGTTTCTTCCTTCCCCCTCCCCTGGCCAATCTGAGGACTTGGTGAGAAATCCTAAAGAGAGGGGCAGTATCCCCAGTCCTGAGTGCCTCTCCTGGCTGCTGTGTGGGCAGCTGTGAGCCCAGAGCCAGCCTTACAATATGCGGGTTTCAGGGCGGGTAACAAAGGTGGCCAGCAGACCTAGGGGTGCTCCCAATCTCAGCGGGCGCTCCCCAGCTCGGTCTGGGGGTGGTGCGCTACCTGGTCTGAGCTCGGGGATGGGTGGAGGGGCACTCCCCTCCACCCATCCCAAAGCCCAGCCATTTCGGATCACTTACCTGATCCGCCACCGCTGCCACTGCCAGCCTAAGGCCCATGCCAGTCTCCGAGTCTCTGAGCAGATTAAATCTGCCACCGCACTGCCTGACGCCACCGGGCGTTCCGCTGGCCCCCTTTGCAGCCTGCCTGTCTCGGCCAGGGGGAATGAGGGAGAGGCAGAGGCCCCATCTCTCCCACATTTCTCCAGGCCGAGACTGACAGGCAGCAGAGTGAGGGAGAGGCAGGGCCTCTGCCTCTCCCTCATGTTTGCTGGTCCCCTCTGCTGCCTGGCTGTCTCAGCCAGGAGGAATGAGGGAGAGGCAGAGGCCCTGCCTCTCCCACATTTCCCCAGGCCACGACTGACAGGCAGGGGGGGCACCCACAGAGTGAGGAAGAGGCAGGGCTTCTGCCTCTCCCTCACTTCCGCTGGCCCTCTCTGCTTCCTGGCTGTCTCGGCCAGGTGGAATGAGGGAGAGGCAGAGGCCCTGCCTCTCCCACATTTCCCCTGACCAAGACTGGCAGGGAGGAGGGGGCACCCACAGAGTGAGGGAGAGGCGGGGCCTCTGCCTCTCTCTCACTCCATGCCCCACCCCCCCACTGCCTGTCAAGGGAGATTTATTTATTATTTGTTATTAAAATTTATATGCCTCCCCCTCCTGCTACAAGCATCTCGGGGCGACTAACATTTTAAAAACACATAACAACTAAAACAATTAAAATAACCTAAAAACCCCAGATTAAAATAACCCATACTCAAACCCTCACTAACCCAACCCAACCCCTCACTCACTACCCACTCCCCTCACTAACCCAACCCTCACTAACCCAACCCAACCCCTCACTCACTACCCGCTCCCTTCCCTGAAGGCCTGGATGAGCAGTCAGGTCTTACAGGCCCAGCGGAAGACCAGCAGACTCGGGGCCAGCCAAGCTTCCTCCAAGAAGGAGTTCCATAACCATGGTGCAGCCACCGAGAATGCCCTCTCCATTGTGGCCCCCCCGGCTAACCCGCGGGACCTCCAAGAAGGTGCCCCCAGCGGACGACAAGCATCAGCCCAGGACTCGAGGAGTGAGGTGGTCTCTCAGAGAGGAGGGGCCCAAGTCATGTATGGCTTTAAAGGTTAAAACCAGCACCCTGAATCGGGCTCGGAATGCTATAGGCAACCAGTGCAGAGCTCAGAGCACTGGTGTTATGTGCTCCCTACAGCCCATCCCTGTCAAAAGACAGGCCGCCGCATTCTTCACCAGTTGCAGCTTCCAAACTGTCACCAGGGGCAGCCCCACGTAGAGCGTGTTGCAGTAATCCAGCCTCGAGGTGACAAACGCATGGATGTGGGTGGCCAGATCAGAGTCCGAAACATATGGCTGGAGCCTCTGCACAAGATGTAACTGGCGAAAGGCTTCCTTCGCCACCACCTCTATCTGGCAATCCAGCCGAAGGCTGGGGTTCAACAGGACTCCCAAGTTCTGGACCCGGGGGCCAGTGGGGGGCGGACCCCCTCAACGAGGGGAGCCATCACCCCTGCCGCCCAACCCACCAACATCATCTCTGTCTTATCGGGATTCAGCCTCAGTCTGCTCCGCCACATCCAATCAGCCACTGCCTCCAAGCACCAGGAAAGCACTGAGACTGCAGGGCCTAGGTCAGTTGAAAAAGAGTGGTATAGCTGGGTGTCATCAGCATATTGGTGGCAACGCACACCAAACCATCTCACAACCTCCCCCAGGGGTTGCATATAGATGTTAAACAATAATGGAAACAAAACAGAACCTTGTGGTACGCAGCAAGTGAGGTCCCAGGGGCTAGAAGTTTCAGCCCCAACACCACCTGCTGGATCCTTCCTGAGAGGAATGAGAGGAACCATTCAAGGACCGACCCATCCACCTCCCCAGGGACCGCAATTGTCTCAGCAATAACCCATGGTCCACTGTATCAAAAGCAGCCGAGAGATCTAACAGGACGAGTAATGTTGAACGCCCTGAATCCATCTCTCGGTGGAGGTCATCCACCAAGGCCACCAATGCAGTCTTGGTGCAATACTCTGGGCAAAACCCTGAATGAAAGGGGTCTAGAAAACAGGTGACCCCGGAGCTGCTGTGCCACAACCTGTTCAATGACAATAACCTTCCCTAAAAAGGGACGGTTAGAGACAGACTGGTAACTGGCCAGTGCGTCAGCGTTCAAAGAAGATGGTTTCTTTAACAGAGTCAACACCACCACCACCTCCTTGAGACAGTCCAGCACCCTACCCTTCCAAAGGGAGGCGTTGATAACCCCTGCCTGCCCCGGCCCCAAGGTCTCCCTGGAGACTTTCACCACCCAGGAAGGGCATGGATCTAATTCGCAAAAGGTGACCCTAACAGACTCCAGGACACCCACGGCATCAGCCAGCGTCACTTCCTGAAATTGATCCCACAAAGATGGACCACATGGGGCATCCATAACCCCAAGCTCTCCTTCCTCTACATCAATCCCGGCTCCGAAATCACACTGAATCCGAGCGATCTTCTCTACAAAGTAGGTGACAAACTCCTCACAGCGGACCTGGGATATCTCCCCCTCCAGGCGGAGGGAAGCTGGACTGAGCAGCCCCCTCACTACCCAGAAGAGCTCCGCCGGATGCAAATTTGCAGCAGGGAGGAGTTTATTTAGGGATAATGCATGTCTAGAAGTACTGACAGTCATGAACTCTCTGGGTGACCTTGGGGAACTGACTAATCTCTCTGCTACAATTCTCTATCTGTAAAACGGGACCAATTATGACCCATCTTACAGGGTTCTTGTGAGGGGGAACTAGATACGAATTGTGCAGCATTTGGAACACTGACAGCGCTAATTAAATAATAATAGTTAATAGGAGTTGTCTTATTAATTTCAAGGGACATAGGATCAAGTCTTTAGGCCAGCCCTTGAGCCTAAATGTAGCATCATTAAAAGTAATGGGGTTGCTCACAGACCGCGCCAGCCTTACTACAGGGCAACCTGGGGCAACTGCCCTAGCCCCACTATTTTCCTCTATTTCTGGGGTCCCTGAACTGGCCTCTGATTTCACCCGAGCAGAGTGTAGACCCCCCCACTCCCTCCCAGCAGAGCCCCAAACACAACCCCCTTTAGGACCCTGCAGAGGGTGCCCCTGAAGGGATGGTGCCACAGGGAGGTGGGTGGGGTTGCCAGGGGTCCTGCATTTTATCTCTACCCTGGACTCCACAAGTTCTAAGGCCAGACCCGCTCATGGAGTTAGGTTCCACTCATGCTAAGTCCAGCAGATTAGGATGCTAAGAAAATGCTTTCACCTATTTACTGAGGGGAGGGAATCGAAACAGGGGCATTCATTCATCCACAAAGTTGGAGACATAACTCTCATCATCTTTCACAGGCAGAAAGGAAACAAAGAGAGAATTGTTCTGATGTGATTGTGTGGGGCATGATCACCTCTCATGGGCTGGAAATGAGCAAATTCCTGAAGGTTTTCTTGCAAATTTGAATTTGACTCTCTTAATTTCCTAGCTCCTTCTTATAACCCTTCCTGATCTCTGTCCTCCAACAAGTCCCGTCCTACCTCGGGACTCACATGTTTTTGTGGGGATCAGGTTCAGGTGCAATGGTGAAGAAGAGAGTGGCTGAATGGGAAAGGGATCTCACGTACTTCTCAGTTATCACCCCATTTCAGCAAAGCACTTAACCATGCACATAATAATATCAAACATATGATTAGCTTCATTCATTGGCCTCAACAGGACTCCTCTCCTCACATGGTTTGATTTAAACATTTGCTCAAATGCTTTCCTGAACTGCGGTCAGTTTGTACATTCTCAAATGCTGTTCACGAAGCTATTGAGGGGAGCCTAAGGCAAGTCTTTGAATATAAATGGAACTTTACCCAGGGCCTCCAGAAACCCCTGTGTGGGGTACAGTGGTGCACCTGTCTAAATGCAATGAGGGCACTTCTGTACAATGTCATAATTCCAATTTCCAGTCCACCCAATGCAGGAAGTCCCCATCTCTAATTCCTTCAGGACAGAATCAGTAAGAGAGGACTTCCAGCCAGGATGAGGACAGATCAGTGACAGTGGAGATGACCTCAGGCCAGCGGCAAGGAATGACAGTGTCATGGAGGCTTGGCCTGAAGGTCAGCACCAGCCAGAAGGTGCCCCAAGAGAGTTACCAAGAGATCCAGGTTAGGCTGGGCCACTGTAGTTGCTACAGACTGTAGACCCTCTGGCCCAGATGCTAGTTGCACCTCCACTGGGCTGGCACTTAGGCAGCTGCCCTTCTTGTCCTACCCTTGGTATGGCACCAGCACTGAACTCTAGAATTAGAACTACTGAACTCTAGAATTAGACATTGTCATTCAGTTTATAGAGGATTTGGTGTATGCTGATTTCTCATTCATTTCATTATGCTTAGCTTCCAATCCATGAGAAAGCTTTCCAGTATAAATAAGTCTGTGCAACTGTTTTTAAAATGAGAGCTTACCATGTAACCATGTAGACAGGGGGCCCATTTCAGGTCTGGTGTACAGGAGAGGAGTCTGTTGTTATCTTAAAATGAATTGTTAAGTTGCTACTTACTGGAGCTGGTTTGAAACTTGGTAAGTTGAACTTACAAAAGAGTGTGGTGTAGTGGATAAGGTGCTGGACTTGAACCGGGGAAGTCAGGGTTTAAATCCTGTCCTAGCCATGAACTCACTGGGTGGTCTCGGGAAAATCTCAGCCTCAGTTCCCCATCTATAATAAATGGGAGTGTGTGTGTGTCTGCTGCACCCTTGTCCATCTTGGATTGTAAGACCACTGGGCAGGGACCTGTCTAAGCACAACAATTGTAAAGTGCCAGGTATACTGTGTACTATGAACCTGTAAAGCTATATAAATGCTTAATAATAATAATAATATCTCAAGTTGAATAAATCTGAAAGATCTTTGTAGGTGCTAATTAGCTAAGCCTAATTTTTATCATCATTATGTGTTAGGTTTATATTGATAATATGTTGAAGCACTATGGTAAGTGTTTACTCATTGTTCAACACTGTGCTCAACGGCACTCAACATATAAGGCAACCCAATCCTCAAGGTGCTTTGTCAGCCCAAACTCCTAATTGGGTTGACAACTTTGTGCATCAGAAACATTTTTACTAGAAAATATGACTTTGTCAAGTTTATCTAAAGATGGGCAATTTTAGTGAATATTAAAACCTTTTGGACTGGAAAACTAAAAAATGTGATTTCAAATCAATATTTCAGAATGAAGGAGTTTTTAAAATTTGCTTCAAAATGATATTTGAAAACAAGAATGGCATTTTAGGTCAGCAGTTCAGGATGAAAAGCATTTTCAAACCATTTCATGTCACGTTCAACCATTTCATTTTCATTTAAAATCTCACCAATACTGAATATTTCTAGCACAAAACTTTCTAGTATTTTTCATGTGCAAAACTTTTGTTGCAATTTTTGGGTCCAATCTGGAATAGAAATGAATTTTGAAAGGCCCAGATTTCCTGCACAGTGACAAGAAATTGTTCATCTGCCTGTAGTAATGTAACATTGCCACAATTTTACAAACAGAGGAACTGACGTAGTATGTTAAACAAATGAGACGATAGCCCGTTGGAGCCTGGGTTAATTCCGTGCAGCCCCCATTCAGGCCTTTTTTTAATGGACTGCATGGGTGGGGGGATGTGTGTGCGGCAGTTTTCTGGATGGCTTCATGGGTGGGTGATGGGTGAAGGTGGGGGTTGTGCACACGCGCCTCCACCCACCGCCCGTGGTGTTTCCACAAGCGCACACCCGTTCTCCCACCCACCGCTGCAGCGTTTATGTGGATGACCCCCACACTGCACACCCAGAGGGGGGAGGAGCATCTGTTTAGCATGTAGACCCTAATAAAGAAGGAGCCTCCTGCATGGATTTCATTCAGCCACTCAGCCCCCACTCACGGGTTTAGCCGAACAAACCTAATACATAGGCAAGTGTTCTTTGCTCAGCAGCTCCCCCTTCCCAGTATCCCACTCCATCATGACTCACAGCCATGATGAACCATGGGAAGTAGCAGCTGTTTCTTTCTTCCAGACTATTATGACCCCAGGAGGCCGTCCAGCACCTGCTATTCCCACTCACCCACCCACAGAGATGCATACCTGGGTTTACACCTGCAGCACCTGGCGGCTGGAAGTAACATAAGAACATAAGAAGTACCATATCGGGTCAGTGCAATGGTCCATCAAGCCCAGCACCTGTCTCCGACAGTGGCCAATCTCAGTTGCTTTGAAGAAGTACCCAACAGAACACAATGGGGTGATCTGTTCCCTGATGTTCACTCCCAGCTCCCAACAGCAAGAGTTACATTCCCCAAACCTACCTGGCTCATAGCTGCTAATGGACCTGTCCTCCAGAAACTTGTCCAATCCTTTTAAAAAACCAGTTATACTATTGACCTTGACCACTTCTTCTGACAATGAACTCCACAGCTTCATTGGGTACTTTCAGACATGACGCTAACCACCCTTTAACCACCCTTGGTGGTTATTTATGCATGTTGCAGGGCTATATTGGTGCCCTATGCAGCCCTGCAACATGCATAAATAACCACCAAGGGTGGTTAAAGGGTGGTTAGCGTCATGTCTGAAAGTACTCATTGTGTGTTGAGTGAAAAAATACTTTTTAAAATTTGTTTTAAATCTGCTGCTTGTTAGTTTCATGGGATGTCCCCTAGTTCTAATACTATTTGAGATGGTAAATAACTGTCCCTATTTACTCATTACACATCACTCATGATTTTGTAAACATCTATCATATCCCCTCTTAGTAGTCTCTTCTTCAAGTTGAAGGCCCCTAACCCATGCAGTCTCTCTTCATAGGGGAGCTGTTCCATAACATTTTGCTATGCATAGAATGCTGAGTTTATTGAGCAAATCACATACTTTATTGAGTGCTTAAGCAAAAGTAAAAATTCAAAGTGAGAGAAATCAGTCCAAGCAATCAGTCTGCATGTTCTCAGTCTGGTTTCTTGCATGCCCAGCTCACAGCACAGTCCATGGCGCACTGCCTGGTAGCAGCACACCATTTTATTGGAATTTAGCCTGCCATGGGATTGGAAATCCATCCTGGTTTGCATAAAACCCCCAGTCAAACATGTGCCTCTTGTACCCTCTTCTCTAGCATCTTCTGCATTACTATACAGTCTGGGGACAGAAAACATCCCCGCTTGCCAGGACACTTTGCACTTTCGGGAGTGTCCAAACCTCATATAGGACAAGAAGCTCTCCATCAATGGGTTCACATTCCCTGTACACCCAGCCACTTGTTTCTCCCAAGAGATTCAGCACCACCTTCGAGGCACTCCCAGTAGGTGTCCTCTTGCTGTCATCAGGGCAATGATGAGGGGAAATGACAGGAAAGGTCTAGTCTCCGTTAGCAACTTCCTTACTCCTAGCAGCACACAAACGCCCAGAAAGTTGTGGTCTCGATTTCATCCCACAGTGAGAGCGAGAGCAGAGAGGGGGCAGGAAGTGTCACTGATCACTCCAGGCTTTTTGCCCATGACTCTATAGTGCAGGTGGACCTTTATGAGCATGAGGCTGCACACAACCTAATTGATGGAACACAGACATATGGGCACTCCTTAGCCTGCATTCACCCTCATGGCAGGCTCTGCATGCTCCAAGAGCCTGCCGTGAATGGGAGCGGCATGTCTGGTGGCCACGTGGCCAGTGAGGACAAACACCTGATGAACAGCCGGTGGACACCCACCTGGTGTGGGTTAATGTGGGCCACTGTGTCGTTTGTTTTCAACCATATACAACAAAGCGCCTCGCTGGTGAAACTGACATGACAAAGCTCTCCCTTGCAAGGCAAAGCTCCTCACTGGTGAAACTTACAAGTCCAAAGTTCTGCTGGTGAATAGATGTTGATTCCATGATGTGTTTTCAGCTGTCCTGCTAAAGGTCTGCTGAGGAGTTCCCTAGATGGATATGTTCCAGGGAATAAATTTCTGCAAACCCATGTTCATTCCATGGGTTGCTCCAGGGTCTGTGTGGTTAAAGATCATTCTTGCCCATGTTAGACAGCTGAAATGGCAACACGCATTATGTGAAGAGACACCTACTGAGTTGGCAAATTATCCAATGAGAAGACGGCCCAATGCTCCAGGTTTGGGTGACCTGCTCCACTTGCAGTGCTCTGGGATGTTCCAGAGCAATAGGAATAGAGTCCTGTCCTTATTGTCCAGTCTCCCACTCAAGACAGATGTGTTATAAGAAGTGCAAAGATATAGTATATAATCATCTTTTTAATGAAAACAATGGAGGTGATTTCATGCATGCTAACACTATGTTCAGGGAAGATCTGGACCAAGGCACCGTCCACAGGGCTCCATCTGTTGGGGTCAATGGGTATTTTTAGATAGACCCTGGGGTGGCTACAGCTGTGGCGGGTTTAAACAGAAGCAACTGCAGTGGCCGTCCACAGTCCACCCGCATGGTGCCCTTCTCCCTTGCACCATAGAGCTGCGAGTGGATCGCCAGCAGCTCTAGGCTGCCACCCACAGCTCTATGGCACAACCCCCAGCCAGAAATGGAGCTGCAGCGGCCCGTCTGCAAATAGATGGACCATTGCTCTGCCCTGGCCGGTGCTCCTGGTTTGGGTGGCCTGCTCCACTTGCGGTGTTCCAGGATGCTCCGGCCTCTCTGCTCCTGCTCTGTCTCACCCCAGGGTGGCCTGCCTTTACACGGATGGACCATCCAGGGATGGGGCAGAGCAAGTGTCCATCCAAGGAAATTTGAAATAGCAATATGAATGTGAGTAGGACTGGTGTAAAATACAGACCTGTGGAGCTTCAAGCCAGGGAGCACCTGCCTCTGGAGGACCCTCAACTACTCAGGAGGAGTCCCCCTACACAGAGAGCCCAAGAGTATAGAAATAACACCACCTACAAAACATAAGGGCCTGCAAGGCCTGCAGTACAGGGAGATCTGGCCCTTGGAGGGAATGTTATGTTTAAATGTATATAAACAATGAATTATGGCAATGTTTTCCTTTTTCTAATGGGCGAGTCAGTGTGTCTGTCAAACAAATGATTCCTATGTTAGCAGGGGGCCACACCATGATTTTGCACATGACCCCAACTTACCTGGATCCAGCACTGGTTCAGGGGACTGCAAGTTCTGCAGGAGATCAATAATGAATTACACTGGTGCTAGTTGCTAGGTTCCTCAAAATGATCAGGGGGAAGACTTTGTGGGCATATAACTGCCCTGCTCCACATCAGTCTACGGCAGGGATGGAGAACCTTAGGGACCAAATGTGGCCCATGGCTAGTTTTATTTGGTCCCTTTCCAGTTCCTGGGTCTGCCCCCTAAATTCAATTTCTGCTCCCAAGCACTGAAAGACTGAGCTCAGGGTAAGAAAGCAGAGATGAGGGCATGCTCACAAGGGTAGGGGACAGATCCATGGTT
Organism: Sphenodon punctatus; assembly: GCA_003113815.1. Classification (NCBI taxonomy): domain Eukaryota; kingdom Metazoa; phylum Chordata; class Lepidosauria; order Sphenodontia; family Sphenodontidae; genus Sphenodon; species Sphenodon punctatus. The sequence continues at coordinate 283,312 of QEPC01012611.1, read as the reverse complement.
GGCAGAGATCCGTGATCCAGACCTTCTTCCTGAGCACACCCCTTAACCACCCCTGCCCCCAACATCTATGGAGTCTTCAGAGCTTGTACTAATTTTCACAGTGACTCCTGGGCAGGAAAAGGTTCCCCACTCCTGGCCTGGCCTAACGTATGATACATCCTCAAACCCATGATTGGCATGATGTGGAACTGCACCACCTTTTTGTGGGTCTGTGGTTTATTAAAACTGTCACTGAAACATGGGAGAGATGTGTGCTTCATTCGAGAAAAGTAAACTTTCCCAGCCAAGGATCTCTTTCAAAAGGCATGCACAATTATAGATGTTAACAATGTTTAGAGAAGCATTGTAGAATGTCAATGTTCTGTTTCTAGAACTCTGTGACATCTGAATATTGCTGAGTTCACTGCAGTTCAAGCATGTTCCTTTACAGACAATTATTCTCCTGTACGTCAGTGCAGGACAGATATCTCATGTTCTCTCCTAACTGTAATGCAGTGTTAATTTTCAACTCATTTGCAAAATTTATATCGTTTTATGTATCTCATGCTGTGGTTGTTTGAAAGCAGGCCTAATGAATATGTGTATTGTGCAGCTGGACCTAAAATGAATAACTGCGGTTAGCCCAGGTACATGAAAAAGCTCCATGTCACCAGTCTGGTTTCGTGAAGACTAATCTTCGTGATGTCTGCACTCCATCATGCTGTACCAATATTTTTGCAGGTATATTACTCATAAATGTTGGTATGGAAATATCGTTTGCTACCTTGTCAAGTATAGAAATGACTTGCCAGCATTTACCTAGAGTTTGATGTAACTATTTTAGGGAAGCATTCAATCAAATAAAAATGACTAAGGTAACATTATTCTGTACCACAAGAATTTTACAAGTTCCCTGCTGAGGTACTGGAGATTTCAAATTTTTCTATCCAAATAACTGATAGACCAAATGAGTGAAAAGTGATTTCCTTGTGATGGAATATACTGGCTAGAACACAAAATTTGGAAAGCTTCAAAGCTCAAATTATTTAAGTTGTGGTTGAGGCAGGGCCCCCTGGTGGCCTAATATCCTCTGCGGTCCCCTAATGGCGGTTGTGTTTGGGTCTCTCTACACCCTGCCCCGGTGATAACAGAAAGTAATAAGGCTGGCCCTGGGTTGAGCAGTCACGGGCACCATAGCAATAAAGTTGCACCCAAGTCTTCAGTTGAAGTGGGGACATGTTTGTTTATAGATTTTCAACCCATGCACCTATGCACAAACCAAAAAAATACATTTTGAACTTAGAGAATGCTCTCATTTTCAGGGTAACTTGTTCCCAGCTATGATCATTCTTTTAAAATTTCATTCAGAAATTTGGGACTCCAGTTTGTGTGTGTGCAATCCTATCTCCACCTTCCAAACACTTGGCCAAAAAGAAAAGTCCAATCATGTTGCCTTTTGAAGTGCTACCTTTTAAAGTAGCCATTTTCATTATTTATTTTTATTTATTTACTTAAACTTACACCCTACCTTCCCCACAAGGTTCAGCACAGTTTACAAAAGAACCATATAAAAACACACAATATATATAAAATTCCTCTAAAAGCCCCACCCCAATCCCACCTTGACCCCCTTGAAAACCCTCCACCCAATCCTTATTCTCTCCTGCCAAACACTTGACCAAAAGTAAGGGCTTATTGTCTTTGGGAAATGCTTGGGCTCTGTTGAATCTCCAAGAGAAGCGAGTTCTGTGACACTGCGACAGCAACCAAGAACTCGTCCTCTCTGCATGAAGCTGGATGACGGATGGTACCCAATCCAGACTTATCACAGGGATCACGATGGAACATAGGCCATTTTTAAATGGGATGTGCTCACCTACATCCACCCACCCTCCACCCACCTGAGCACCTGTCTGAAGATGATGTGGGTAGTTGTGCACTCCCATGATCCATGCACCACCCACTCAAGCCCATGCACGAACCAGCAGGAAAAAATCTGGAATGCTCTGTGTGGGGGCATGAGCAGGCGCACGCACCCACTGCACACCCATCCCGGCCCATTTGATCCCTCCCCCCCACACACACACACACTGGACATGTGTGGGCACTCCATGCAGCGCACACAGACCCGCCTTATGCCAGTTTAAAAATGGCCGTAGTGGGTGAGTCTTTCACACTGTTCATTACTAAACTGTGGGCAAAGTATTTCTCTCATATTTATTTATTTATTTATTTATAATAAAATTTGTATTCCGCCCCTTCTGCTAAAAGCATCTCAGGATGGCTAACAACATATTAAATCAATTTAAAACAGCAATAATATGATTTAAAACACTATTAAAACACAATATAAAAAACAACATATTCCCCACCCTAACCTTGATAATCAAGGTCTTACTATGCTGTGTCTCAAAACACCCGGGAGTTACCCAGCACCTCTGTTGCTAATGGTGCCCAGGCGACTTCCGGTTCACGGAGGCGTGTCTAAAGCCACACACACACACGCAGCCGGAAGTGTCCAAGAGCAGCAGGTTTAAACTGTGGGAGAAATCCCGCTTGTTTACGAAAGCCCTAAGAGACACAAGGGAGGGGAAATGAGGGGTGGGGGCAACAGAGGGAGAGAACAAGGATACATTCATGAAGGTGTGAGGATGCAGGTACACATGCGTAGCTTAGTTAAATGGAGGAAGGTGATGTTGGGAAAATCAGGAAGGGGAACTAAGGGGATGAGGAGCTAGGGAAGGCCTGACGGAAGAGGTAGGTTTCCAGGAAGGATTTGAAAATTTGGAGGGAGGGAGAGGAGTGAATGTATTAGGGAATGGAGTTCTAGGCATGGGGGCAGCAAGGGAGAACGGGCGAATACACTTTGAGGAGCAGCTGAGCCATGAGCAAGCGAGGGTAGTAGTAGAGGAGGAGTAGAGCTTTTGGACGGGAGCGTAGCAGGAGACTAGTGTAGAGAGATTGGGGGAGGGGGTAAGGCCATGAATAGCCATTTAGTGGTTGTTTATGGCCAGAGGGATGGAGTCAGGAGAAGTGGGGCAATATTTAAATTTGTGAGAATTCTTCTATTTTATTCTATTCTAAGAGTAGAGTTAAGACGGGTAGCACATTTCTACCCGCACGTAACACCCATAGTTTTCTAACTATCTGACACCCAAGCACTAATTTGGACACCTAGTTACCTGAAAATACCAGATATTAATGTTATTGAGCTACCGGTTTTCCATTTTACCAATTGGTAAAACAGTAAATTGGTACAGGAATCAGAACAGAAAGTCAAAAAATCAGTAGCAGAAGTTGGAAATCAGCACCAGAAGTTAGAAAATCTAGACAGAAACTGGTGAATGGGTACTTCGGGTAGCCTGTTGGGCACTAATCAGGTGCTTTGTTTTGGTGTATTGGATAAGGTGCTGGACCTGGGAGACCAGGGTTCAAATCTCACCCCAGTCAGCCAATGAACTTCCTGGGTGGCCGTGGGCAAGTCACTACCTCTCAGTTCCCCATATGTAAAATGAGAATGTGTGTGTCTGTCTTTTTCTGTGTTCCCCTCATCCTTGTCCATCTTGGATTGTAAGCCCGCTGGGCAGGGATCGGTCTCTGTAAAGTGCTGCATAGGCCCAGTAGTGCTATAGAAAGTAGTCCAGTGTTATCAGGTCAGGTTGAGTACTGCAATTTTGATGAATACATAGATCCATTGCAGGTACTCATTTCAGCTCTATATTATTTTATTGTTATAAGCATTTGTATAGCGCCAGCTATGTATCTGGTGCTTTACAGAAGAATAAGATAGATGCGGTCCCTGCCTAAGGCTTACAATCTAATAGACACGGATGGGGGAGACAAGGAGAGGGGACATAGGGAGAGACAAGGGATAAATTACATTCAAGTGGATGCGAAGTCTCAGGTGCACGTGCTTGACTTGGTTGCGGTTAGGCAGGAGTCTGCGGGAAGAGCAGACAGTAAATATTGAAAGGAAAGGTCTAACAGGCATCGGGAAAGGCGGCGAGGAAGAGGTGGGTTTTGAGGAGGGATTTGAAGGTGCGGAGGGAGGGGGCAAGGCAGATGTGGGCAGGGAGGGAGTTCCAGACATGGGGGGCAGCAAGGGAGAATGGACGAAGGCAGTTAGGGGAGCAGGGGAGACGAGGGAGAGCGAGGGAGGGGGCAGAGGAGGAGCGGAGAGTGCGTGTAGGAGTTTGTAAGGAGACAAGGGCTGAGAGGTAAGGGGGAGCCAGGTTGTGAAGGGATTTGTAAGTGAACACCAGGAGTTTGTGAAGGATGCGTTCCGGAAGGGGGAGCTAGTGAAGCAAGGAGAGGAGAGGCTGCAGATGGTCAAAGCGACGGGCTGAGTGGATGACCCTAGCAGCGGAGATTTGGATGGAGATAAGGGGGGACAGGTGAGAGCGGGGCAGTAAGGAGGAGTTTGCAGTAGTCAAGACGAGAGGTGACCATGGCATGAACAAGGGTTTTGACTGAGGAGACAGAGAGAAAGGGGCGAATTCGAGCAATGTTGTGGAGGGTGAAGCGACAGGACTTGGCAACAGAGTTGATGTAGGGTTTAAAGAAAAGGTGAGTGTCAAAGACGAAGCCCAAGCTATGGGCTTGGGGAACGGGGCAGATGGTGACCCCATAAATAAGGATGGACAGCGAAGAGGGAGAGGGAGGGAAGGGAGGAAAGATAAGGAGTTCAGTCTTAGTCATGTTTTATTTATTTATTTATTTATTTATTTATTTAAATTTGCTATCCCGCCCCTCCTGCCACAGGCAGCTCGGGGCGGCTTACAATTACTAAAAATGATCCAATTGATGGCGTAGGTCATCTACCAAAGCGACAAACGAAGTCCCAGATGGAAGCCCCACTGAGAGGGATCAAGAACACCGATGCGATCAAGATGCCCCTGCAGCTGCCCGGCCACTACCCATTCAATAACCTTTCCTAAGGGAAGGTTAGAGACAGGCCATTCCATTCCATTTATTAATTGTAACCAGTAATTATGCTATGACAATATAACAAATAAGTACAAATACAAAGTAAACAAACATACATGCAGTACCCAAGTAAATATAAATACCCAATGATAAACAAATGCAAAAGTGCTGACAACAGCTTAATAAACAGTATACATAGAATGGGAATAGTACACCCAAACTGATTGAGCCCATTCTAAAGGCAGCTAAAAAAGGCACCTTAACCAAACAGCTTGGGACAATCGATAGACTAATCCCAGATGGATTCCATTGTACTAGACGGCTACCAACACTTCTCAAAGATCAAAGATAGATAACATTTGAATGCCCTAGTGATATTAGTTACCCCGATTAGATTTCCTCCTCCTTTGTGCCAACAGAAGAAAAAAGGCAACCGCTTTGGTCAGCTGTAAATCCAGTCCTCTCATCGGGAGTAACATTTTCTCCTCACTAGAGAGAGTGGACTTGTCAAATAGCAGGTCGATCCATACCCCTCTAAGATCCTCATAAGATGGACAGTTAAATATAATGTGCAACAATGTCTCCACTTCTTGATTATCGCAAGAGCAGGTTCTGGAGGAGTATGGAAGACATTCTCTCCTGCCTCTTACTACAGCAGTATCAACCAAATTGAAACGGAGTAAAGTGACTTGCCTCCCTAATTTTGGATCTTGGATCTGCAACAGGTAGCGCTCCAAGGAGATATGCTGTTTGATTAGAGGATATAGAGGAGCAATCCTATTTGATCCGATTGCAACCATTTCTCTCTCAGTCGCACACTAGATATTTAACTTCTGCTTTATCCAAAAGAGTCTACAGGGGCTGATTCCCTGCTATTGGTAAAGCAAACTCAGCCATGAGCTTTTTTATCCAAGCAGCCCACCTGTATTGTATGCTTCCTGAGTGGCACCTTTGCTCACGGTAACACTGAGTTGCTAAGCGTGAGCAGTTTCCCCATGCCAATTTCTGCCAAAAAAACAACGCTCTTAAGCTTGATTGAATAGCGATCTTCAAAAAGCCTGTTTCGGCTTGTAAAAATGTCAAGGGCGTGGCCCTGGGAGTGTTAACAATGTTTCATAAAAAATGGTTTTGAGGGAACGCTAAATAATTGGAAAAACCCATACCCGTAATTTTGGCTCCGTACAACAATTGAGAGAGAATTTTGACTTTGAAAATATCAATGACCTGCTCAATCAATGCCGCTGGGGAAGAACGATGCAGACGCAGAACACTAGCCAATGTCTGCATTGCCTTTACCCTTAACATCTCCTTATTGGCCCGCCAGGATTGGGAAGATGCAAAAGCAAGGCCAAGACAGGTATAACATGATGCCAGTGTTAATTCCTGCATCCCCAGCTTCCAATGAAAATTTGGGCGGGTAGTTCCATAATACATTATGCTGGATTTGCTGAGGTTAACAGAGAGTAAATTCCCCTGGCAGAAAAAGTCAACAGCATCCAAAGATCTTTGAAGGCCCTGTTTGGTTTGGGAAATTAGAACAACATCATACGCATATAAAGGATCAATAGAGGTCTATCTTCAATAACGGGCAGAGAGACAGGCCGATAGCTGGCAGGGGATTCAACGTCAAGTGATGGTTTCTTGAGCAGAGGCTGCACCACCACTTCCTTGTGACAGTCTGACACTCTGCTCTCCCACAGGGAGGCATTGACCACCCCAGCCAGCAACGGTCCCATTTTCTTCCAGCAGGACTTAACCAGCCAGGAAGGGCAAGGATCTAATTCACAAGAAGTAGCCCTGACCGCCCCAAAAACATCCACCACATCGGCGGGTGTCACAAAATGAAATTGATCCCATAAAACTGGACATGGCGGGGCTTCCATAGCCTCTGGTTCCATAATGTAATAAGTGCAGCGTCAAAGTCATGGTGAATATGAGCAATTGTGTCCACAAAATAATCCATTAACATGTCACAGAGAGCAGTAGATGACTCCACTCCAAGGTTGAGGTAGGCTGGACTGACCAGCCCCCACACAACCCGGAAAAGCTCCGCTTTAATGGGGATATGTGGTGGGAGAGGATAATAGAGGGTGGAGTAGTGCTGGAGGAGGGGACTCACCCAGATGACAGGTGAGGAAGTGAGAGGGAGCAAAGTGGAGGCCTATTGGGGTCAGACATAGCTCCTCTGTGGGATGGCTGGATGTGGGGGAAGGCCCTCCTACTGGTGAAAGCTGGGAGTGGGGGAAGACCGGGGTTTGGGGAGGGTGTATAATGTGTTTTATTTATCATGTTAAACTTGTTGTGTCACTTTTTGGGAGTCACCCTGAGTCTGTGTTGGATAAGGGTGGCATATAAATAAATAACAATAACAACAAGCAACAACAAAGTATTTATTTAGCACCAACAATGTACTGTACAATCATTAGTAAGAGAGAGATCCATTAGTAAGAGGGAGATTACAAACTAGGAGAGACAAGGGAATGTAGGGAAAGACTGTGGTACAGTTACAAAGTTGAGAAGTCGCAGGTATACATACTTAACTTAGTTACCGGCCCTTTTTAAATGGGCTGCGGGTGCTGGGGGGATTAGTGTGCGCATGGCACCGTGGGTGGTGTGGTGGGGTGGAAAACGGTGTACAAGGGCACACACCAATTCCCCTGCATCCCCACTCATGGAGCAATTGCCATTTTGGTCAATTGCTCCGTGAGTGGGTGATAGGTGGAGGTGGGTGTGCATGCATGTTTCGTGGGGAAGCGTATGCATGCCCACCCACCAACCTGCCATGGCAGACATACGGACAGCACCCGCTCATGCCCATGCAGTAGACCTGCGTGGTCATGTGTGGGTGCGTCCCATGTAAAAAGGGCCACAGTTTAACTATAGAGGGGGGAAATTAAGGTATCTATCGCAAATAGCCCAAATCCCCAAAACACGCAAACGGAGGTACATCAGATACCACAAATTAATAACAAATATATAATATGTATCCAACAAATCAAATGTCACATAGTATAAATCAGCTTATTTATTTATTTATTTATTTATTTTATAGATTTGTATCCCGCCCCCTCCTGCAATGCAGCTCGGGGCGGCTAACAGCAATAATAAAAACAATTAAGATCAATTAAAATATAAATATAAAATACATCAATAAAACAGGGCTAAAGGACAGTAATAAATAAATAAATGGGCGGGGGATTAAAATCACCCCCCCCCCCCTCCCTCCCAAAGGCCTGGGCAAACAGCCAGGTCTTACAGTTCCGCTGAAATGTCAAAAGGCTTGGGGCCAGGCGAGCTTCCTCCGGAAGGGAGTTCCACAGCCGCGGCCCTACCACCGAGAATGCTCGCTCCATCGTGGCCCCCCGCTTAACACGGGGGACCTCCAGGAGGGCACCCCCGGCGGACCGCAGGAGCCGTTCCGGGGCGCGAAGGGCTTTTCTATATATTCTCAGTTGTCAAATCGAATATATAGAAAAGTGAGATCCAAAATAGTCCAAAAATTGATATAAAGAATGTGTTCAATCAGTTCAGTCTAGAAGGCAATTCTCAAAAACGTCCAACATGTTCCAATCAATGATCTTCTTCAGGAACAAATGAAATGAAACAAATCTGAAACAAAATCCAAGGGACCTTTGATTTCAAAATATATTTACACATTTGTATATAAATGCTTGATTAATTGTCTCAATACATTCATGCAAAAATACAGAGAAAGTGTATGTACAACTTAGTTTATATATAATTATAAAAAAGGGGAGGGGGCACAATTATAAATAAATAAATAAATAAATAAATAGTGTCTTGTGTGTATCATGTGTCTATCATATGGGGGATGCAAAGCTGGATTTTCCGGCTCTGTATCCCCTGCATGATCACCACCAAAGATGCCTGGGTTAACTTTCCTACATGACAAAAGCCGCGTCTGATTTGCCTCCTAGAGTTTTTCCCAGAGGCAAATCGGGTGCATTTTGTAATGTTGGAAAGCGCCCTCAGTCTTAGAGAAATGCTCTTGAAGAGGGGCATCAGTTTAAGTCTTGGGCGTGTGTTTTGAAAGAGACTGCTTTCTAAGAAAAATAATTTATTTTTAGATAGGGGCATTCCCAAGCAACACAAAAGTTTACAAAACAATGTGAATTCCTGAGGAAAAGAAAATGACACACAATGTGAAAATCCCTCAGGGAAAACCCAATGCCCCAATGATGCAGTTTTATTTTGAAGACGAGATCCCCTACTGTGGCAGTAAGTATGCATGTATGATTACCAAGACATCTAATTGAATTATCCTTATCGGAATGCTGTCTGAACTTAGCAAAGCAGATAATAAATTCCAGAAACAGATACTCTGTGTGAGGTTAAAATTACTTTCCTTCCAAAACGTTGGAGCTTGAAATTAGGGAGAGTGGGTTAACAGAAAACATGAGCATTTCCCAGTGCACAAAGTGCACACTCAGTATCTTCCTTTAAACAGCTGAGTGCTAAGACATTGTCCCTATCACACCTCAGCCTCTTTGCAGACAACGTGAGCTTGATTTCGGTCTCATTTATGCCAGAGTAACTCCATTTCATTCAGTGGATTCCAATTTAATCTAGGGGAAGTGCTATCAGTTGCAGCTCCCAGCATTGATATAGTCTTAGTACTGAAACCCTACTTTCCAAAGTAGCATGACTAAAAATGAAGTATGATACTTTGAGGAATATAATCAGTACAGTGTGAAGCGAGTAGCCTCTTCTTTCTCACAGGTTAGTGCCAGAGGTCAGATTAGACATGGGGGGAAATGATGATATTTTGTCAAGCTCCACCTAGATCATTATACAGACAGTGATGCCACTCAGGGCAGGCTGTGCAGCAATTCATAATGTAATTATCTCGTTATTTCCCCACATGCTTTGCTCACCTGTGAAATAGCTTACTGTGCCAAGTTGCCAGCAGTCTGCTGCATCTTGACTAAGGGGTATCTCCCCTGTTTAAAAACATGGCATGATGTTTTTAAACATCATTTTAAATGTCACCGTTTGGGGGGGTGTCAATGTTTGTCTTCAACAATCAGTTGTCTTAAACAAACTGAGAGCTACATTTGATTAAAGGCTATTCCAGTAATTCGGAGTAGCCTTTAATGGAAGGCATGGGGGGTGGGGGGGGAGGGGGAGGAATGGGTAGCCCCATCAAATCTACACTACTGGAAACAAAAATGGCAATTTGAATAATAACAAGATATCTATCCATTTACACTCTGCCAGGTATTCACTTTGGTTATTTTGTTTGTTTTTGGTTTCTCAGTTTGGTTTTTTCAGTATTTTAGTCAACATTTGCATTACTGAACATATATAATTGCTGAAAAAGGTGCAACCATAACAACCAAAATAACCAAAATGAAAAACGGAAAACCCACAAGAATTGAAATAGAAAATCAAAATAACTGGATATGTGAGTACCCATTTTGGTCAACCGGTATTTGACGATCTACCCAAAAATGATAATACCACGTGTGAATAATAAACCCAAACTACCAAATTCAGCTGTAGTGGAAACCCTCTTGAAATGAATGAGGGAAAATTTAGCCTTCTTTTCACTTTCTCCTACTAGCTTAGGCAATTAACTGGATTCATATTTACTGAATATCCAGAAGGTGCCTTACAGTATCCATGGCTCTCCTGTGTAAAGCGCCACCTGAGGGAATTGGGCTTCTCAGTAGAATATTTTAGTGGGAAAAATCTGACGCAAATTAAGGCGGAGATTAAATTGAGAAGTAGGGATATGGCGTGGCAGGAGGACCTAGCATATCTCTTCCAGTGGAAGACAGCCCCTTATTACTTTTCACTTAAACAAATGTGGGGCTTTGAAAAATATCTGAATATTCCGAAGAGCCCCATACTGCGCAGACATTTTACGGCATTAAGATTTCACTTGATTCATTCAGTAAGTTCTGCCGAACGTGACCCCAATAAGCCATGGGGCGTTGGGTTTTGTGCCTTCTCGGAGCAGCTTGTAGAGGATGTTCCCCATATGCTGTTTGTTTGCCCGGTGTATGAGGTTTTATGAATGGTGTGGTTGGCTCCAGTATGGGAGGGGTGAGAATATCTCCCCCAGATTCAGAAACTGGGGCTTCTGCTGAATGCACAAGAGGCATGCATTATCAAAGATGTGGCCCTTTTTGTGTCTCTGATGCTCCAATGCCGGGCAGATATTACCTCCAAGATTTGACTGCTAATATGGCCAGGTCACAGATAATTCACTACCCTGCCCAGTACTGGTGAATAGGCCCGGGGCCAACTGGATGAGACGCCCAATCAATTTGAGTTACTGTATGGTGTCTATAGTGGTGTACATCCTCAGGACATGGATACCTCCTTTAATTTGTTATGATCCACCACCGTACTAAGCCTGTCTGTTGGGGGGTCTTGTCATCAGTATTATTTTCCATACTGTACTTTGTTACCTGCTGGGTGTGTTGCTTTCTTGAATTGGGGGGATCCCCGATGAATTTGTACTCTGTATTATTTTGTGTTTTATTTATCATGGTTCGTTTGTATTTGTTTTTATATATTTTCGGCTATGGTGAAAATCAATGCTGTAATAAATGACTATCTATCTATCTATCTATCTATCTATCTATCTATCTATCTATCCCCAAATTAACAGATATTCCTTCATCCCCAGAAGTACCTATATTCCTACATGTTATTTTCATATCCCAAAATATACACAAATTTAGTGTGTAAAACTCTGCAAAAGTCCATTACACTATTAATTATTATTAATTATGATTATTATAAGCATTTATATAGTGACATCAATGTACCTGGTGCTTTACAAAGAATAAGATAGACACGGTCCCTGCCCGAGAGTTTACAATCTAAAGGGGGAGGGGAGACAGGGAAGTTGGAACAGAGGGAGAGACAAGGGATGCAACATTCATGAGGATGTAAGAGCTCAGGTACACGTTCTTGGCTTGGTTACAGTAAATTGGGAGTGGTTAGCAAGAGTTAGGAAGGACGGAGCGGAAGAGGTGGGTTTTGAGGAGGAACCTGAAGGTGTGGAGGGTGGGGGCCAGGCAGACGAGGGCTGTGAGGGACTTCCAGGCATGCTGGGCAGCAAGGGAGAAAGGACGAAGGCAGTTGGGGGAGCAGAGGAGGCATGGGAGGGTGAGGGAGGGGATGGAAGAGGAGCAGAGTGCTCGAGCAGGGGTTCGGAGGGAGATCAGAGCAGAGAGGTAGGGAGGAGCAAGGTTGTGAAGGGCTTTGTAGGTGAAGACAAGGAGCTTGTGCATAATACGGTCAGGAAGGGGAAGCCAGTGGGGAGAGGAGGGGAGAGGCTGCACATGGTCAAAACGATGGGCTAGGTGGATGATCCTGGAACCAATGTTTTGAACAGAGAGAAGGGACGAAAGGTGGTAGCGGGGAAGGCCACAATAGTCGAGGCATGAGATGACTATGGTGTGGATGAGTGTTTTGGCAGAGGAGACAGACAGAAAAGGGCGAATCTTGGCAATGTTGTGGAGGGAGAAGTGGCAGGATTTGGCAACGGAATCAGTGTAGGGTTTGAAGGTGAGGTGCGAGTCGAAGATGAAGCCCAAGCTGCGAGCTTGGGGGACAGGGAGGATAGAGACCCCGTCAATGGTAATTGACAGGGAAGGAGAGGAGGAGGGAAGATCAGGAATTCAGTTTTTGCCATGTTCAGTTTGAGTTGGCGTTGAGACATCCAGGCGGAGATATTGGAGAAACAGTTGGTGAGACAAGCTTGAACAGAAGGGGAGAGGGAAGGAGTGGAGATTTAGAGTTGAGTGTCGTCAGTGTATAGGTGGTATTGGAAATCATGGGAGGCAATGAGTTTGCCTAGGGATTGGGTGTAGATAAAGAAGAGGAGAGGGCCAAGGACGGAGCCTTGGGGAACCCCGACCGAGAGGGGTAGGGAGGAGGAGGAGGAGTTAGGAAGAGATACATTGAAGGAGCAGTCAGAAAGGTAGGAGGAGAACCAGTCGAGGACAGAGTCCTGGAATCCAAGGGAGTGGAGCGATTCAAGCAGGAGTGAGTGGTCAACAGTGTCGAAGGCAGCAGAGAGATCAAGGAGGACAAGAATAGAGTAAAGGCGGTTGGATTTAGCCACAAGAAGGTCGTTGGTGATCTTAGCCAGAGCGGTTTCAGTGGAGTGAAGGGGACGGAAGCCAGATTGGAGGGGGTCAAGGGAGGAGTTGGTGGAGAGGAGGTCGAGGCAACGGGAGTAGACAACTCATTCAAGGAGCTTGGAGGCAAAAGGGAGGAGGGAGACAGGACGGTAATTAGAGGGTTCAGATTCAGAGGGATCCAGAGTGGACTTTTTGAGGATGGGGGAGACAGTGGCATGTTTAAAGGCAGAGGGGAAGGAGCTGGTAGAGAGGGAGAGGTTAATGATGTGCAGGAGGGGAGGGGCGATGGTGGAGGCAATGGAGGTGAGGAGACTGGAGGGGATTGGGTCCAGGGGGCAAGTGGAGGGGTTGGAGGAGGAGAGCAGGGAGGAGATTTCCTCAAGGGAGGCAGGAGGGAAGGAGGACAGGAGTGAGGTGGGGGGAGGAGGAAGGGGGGAGCAGTAGGGGGAGAGGACTTGTTACCTTCTCACCCTATATTTGTACATTCAGCAAAAATGGCAGAATACAATACACTGGAAAAATATATTTAAGCAATAACGTGATTTTGTTCAATAATAAATATGTTCTGACCTCTGAGGCACAGGCTCCTTGAGAAGCTTCAGAAAGGTGTGAAAACTAGTGTCAACTGGACTACTTGCATGTTGAAAGCTTGTCACACACTTACATTCCTCCTTTCATTGGCCATTATTTATCCCATGATGATCTTGCCACTGTGACCCATGCTGCTTGGTAATTTTGATGCCCTCCTGGCTGAGCTGCAGGCTATGCAACTCCATCATTTGCAGGTAGTACAGAATGAGTCAGCATAACTGCTTACTGGTCTGAGCATCTGGGATTATATTACCCCTGTTCTGCGTTCTCTGCACTGGTGGTTACCAGTAAAGTGGTAGGTTGAGTTTAAGATTGTTCTTCTTGAATAAAAAGCCCTTAATGGTTACCTTCAAGACTTACTTGCTCTTTGAGCCTTGCCTGGTGGGCATCTGTGCTCAAACACCACCCAGTGTTTGGGAATCTCAGCACCGTGTTTGAGGTCGGCTGGGTTCCACGGTGGAATTTGCTGGGTCCCACCGTGTGGAATTTGCTCCCTCTTGACCTCTGTCTTTGTCTGTCCCTTTTAAATTTTACAAAATGCCTCAAGACATTATTATTTGAGAGGCGTTCTTAAGAAGGTCACTACTGTTATTTTTCATTCTCATTCTCTGTCTTTGTTTGCTAAATATGGTTTTAATTGTGTGTTTTTTATTGTTGTCCATCACCCTGAGTGCTTTGGCAGGAAGGTGCTTTGTAAATAGACTATATGATTAGTTATTATTTTTTATTAACACTGGAGCTCTTGCGTCAGGGATGGGGGCTTCCATTTTGGCCCCTTTACTCCAGCAGAGTACAGTACTGTTGAAAGGGGCAGAGAGAGACCCTGTAGGGGATTTTCCCAATATACAAACAGTGGGTGTAAGTGGACAGACGGTAGCTCTGGATGAGACCACGCCAGTGTGCTTCACCGCCTGGGCTGTCACGTTTGTCTGAAGGCAGCCTGCCAGATGTTGAGGAGCAGGCTGTGCCTGCTCTAGGGCATCCCAGAGCATTCCAAAGTGGGTCCAGCAGAGCAGGCCAGCCAAAATCAGGGCATTGGCCCGGAGGGGGGCTGCTGTCTATCTGCTTGGTGGATACATCCTGCAGCTCAACTCCCAGCCAGCCATTGACCCAACACCACCATAGAGCTGTGGGCACCAGTCTAGAGCACTGGGCAACCCACCCACAACTCTATGGTGTGGGTGTGTGCATGCGCAGGCGTAGAGGGTGCCAAGCAGGTGGATGGCAGCCAGGGGAACCTGCTGGGTCCATCTAAAGCAGACCCAAGTGGGGTTGGAAGTAGGCAGATGCAGGGGTGCACCCCTAGAGCAGCTCCAGGGGTGGGCAGTCCTGCTTCCATGTAAAAACACCCAGTTTAATGCTAGCATAAACAAACAGTGCTAAGCTGCTTCCCCAACTCCTTCAGCTCCAACCACAGGGATGCATCATCCCCCTCTCTGAAACAAGAACACGTAGCACCTACATGATATTATGGAATCATGGTGATACCTCCAGTCCTTCCCAGTCCAATACCCATTCTCCCACATCAAGTGGATGGATGGTGCTGCTGCCTCCTTGCCTCTTTCCCTTTCTCCCACCTACACCACCACCACCTGGGGTGCTCTCTGCAAGCTGAGACCTTGGCATGTCTTGGGGTGCTGCTGCTGCTGGTACCTCTCTGCCAACCTGCCTGCTGTTCCACTGCCACCCACTGATGCCTGCTGCTACTGCTGCTGCTGCTGAAAGAGCCTCTCTCTCTGGCAGACCCACAAATAATACACACAAGTCCTGCCCTTCCTGGCGTGCTCTCTGCAAGTTGAGACCCTGGCATGTCTTGGGGTGCTGCTGCTGCTCGTGCCTGACTGCCTGCCCGCCCGCTAGCCCGCACGCCAGCAAGCTCACTCTAAAGGATAGTATTATTCTTTTCCCTCCATCCTCAAAGTTCTAAGGAACACTAATAAATAAAAACAAATTTTACAAACCTGGCAGTGTCACTACCTCTGCCCTCCTCCTCCTCTAGTGAGAATCCCACCTCACGAGATGGTCCAGCCTGGGTCTCCATGATTAGTTCCTCTACCTCCACCTTGACCTTCATCCTCAGGTTGTTCCTGCTTCCTTCCATCCTCACACAGACACACACACAACTAACTAGCCACAACAGACACACACAAACAGGCAGCCACACACCACACCACCACACAGCCGATTGAACTACCATTTCCAGTTTTGGTATCGTTCCTGGTCTCGCGCAATCACGATACCAAAAATAAAATCTTTGCAGGCAGACGAAATCGATATTGATACCAATAACAATACCAAAAACAAAAGCTTTGTTTGAAATCAGTACCGATATTAATAATGACAATGATAACGAAAAACAACATTTTGTTAATAACAGTAATGACACATTTTAATAATGAAAACGATAATGAAAAATAAAAAATAACATGGGGCCCTGGTGCACACTAGGGGTGGGAAGTTCGGATCATCTGGTATCTGATACTGCCGGTATTTTGGTGTACTGGCAGTATCGGATTACTCTGGTATTTGGGGGTACCGGCACTGGATCCCCGTGCTGGATTTTTTTACATTGAGGCCATTGAAATGAATGGCCGCAATGTAAAAAAAGAAACAAAAAAAAAAACCCAAACACTTTCCCTCCCCAGTCCAGACTGCATGGGTGGAAGGGGGGACACCCCCCACCCACCCTGCCCAGCCTGGATTTTTTAAAAAAATTTTTTTTCCCTGTAGTCCCTGCTGTGTCGCCGCCGGCGACCCAGAGCCCACACCAGCAGGTAGTACTGTGGTACTAGGGTGATCCCTAGGGTGGGGGTGGTCTAACACCCACCCCACCCCAGGGATCACCCTACCTCCCCACTCAGGGATCGCCTACCTTTGGCGCTCCAGGCAGCGGTGGCGGCGGTGGTGGAGGTGGCAGCAGTCCGGCGGCTTCAGCGCTGGCTGTAGCTGCAAGCTTCAGTGCTTTCTAGGTCTTCCGGGGAGTTCTGGGGATCACCCTAGTACCTGCTGGTGTGGGCTCCGGGTCGCCGGCGGTGGCCCGGAGCCCGCACTAGTAGGAACTTAGGGTAAAAAAAAAAAAAATTAAAATCCAGGCTGGGCAGGGTGGGTGGGGGTTGCCCCCCTTCCACCCACACAGCCTGGAAGGGGAAGGGGGAAGGGGAGGTATTTTTTTTTTCCCCATTGATTTCAGTGGGGACAGTTCCCCATTGAAATCAATGCAATAAATCCGGCACCGGTAATCTGGTTTTAATCCGGTAATCTGGTTTTTTGTAAACCGATAACCGGTAAAACCAGTAACCGGTATTTTGCCTGATGTCCCACCTCTAGACCCCTAGTATTAGGGTTAGATGAGGCAGTTAGTTATCCAGGGAAATTGTTAAAGCATTTACTCAGCACTGGGCAATTAGCTTGGGACTCCAGGGTAATTTGCAAATTACACTGAGGTAAACTACCCCAGTTTAATCAGTACTAAATTGTTTCTGCATTCCAGAGATAAAACTACCGAGAAACCCATAGGAACACTCAGTAGTAAATTTTAGACCTTAATTTAAATATGCCATCTGTCCGTTTCTGAAAGGGGTGTAGCATAGAACCTGGTGCCTTAATTAGGAACAGAGTAATACATTTGCAGCATAATTTTTGTACTACATTACTGACTGGAGACGTAATTATTACATGTCCAAGGCCATATCTGAAGACATAGTTGCTTGCTAAGTAGAGTAGAACATAACTGTATCATGCTGCTGGGTTATCTTTAGCATTCAAGATGTCTGAGTAGGCTATTATTTTAGCAGTAGAGCGTCAAGTGCATCAGAAATAGTCTATTTCCTCTGTCGTAGGTATGCCTTCATTACGCAGTATCTATCTGGGCACTTCAGACTCATTTTTAATAAGTTCTTGCATCCAAGTGGAACTTTGCTATCCAAGACAAATACAAGGTGCAATGTGTACAAAATCAAGCAGTTTCCCTAAATCTCCAGTGATACTGAGATGCTCAGGACCACAAAGGTATAGATAGGAGGTTTCCTTGCATTGGCTTTGGCATCAACAAGTAAGTGTGATCTGTGAAAAGCGGTGGAAATGAAGACATGCCTCTTCCCTACTGATACTTTTTCTGCTTAACACGTTGAAAACAATTCATCATTCAGTAGAGATTCTCTCTGCAGTCCTGTCAAGGTCTGTTTCTGACCAGGTTATCAACTGCATGAGTGATAAATGTGAAAATTATTTATTTTTATTTATTTATTATAAATTTTTATACCCCGCCTCTCCAGAAAATCAAGCAGCTTGAGGCGGCTTACAAATAAAAACATTTAAAACCAACAAAATACAGTGAAACATTAAAAACCTGAATACAAAACCCATTAAAATTAATGGGGGTGCCACAGAAAACAAAAAAATCCTCCCCCCCACCCCACCCCACCCCAGTCCACCATACCCATCCCCCTCACCAAAGGCCCAGCAGAACAGCCAAGTTTTACAACTATGACGAAAGGAGGCGAGATCTGGGATTACCCGGGCCTCCACCAAGATGGAGTTCCATTGCCTAGGAACAGACACTGAGAATGCTTTCTTCATCATCGCTCCCCGAGCAACCTGGGGGACCTCAAGAAGGGCACTCCCGGAAGACTGCAGAGGCCGATCCAGGACAATAAGAGTGAGGAGATCCTGCAGGTAGGTGGGGGACAGACCGTTTAGGGCTTTTTAAGTAACCAACACCTTGACCCTGGCCTGGAAGACTATTGGCAACCAGTGCAGAGCACGGAGCACTGGTGTAATGTGCTCATGGCAGCCCGCCCCTGTAAGAAGGCGGACCACTGCATTCTGCACCAGCTGCAGTCTCTGAACCGTCACCAACGCAGTTTGGAAGTTCGGAGTTCGGCCCGAACTCGGCCTGTTCGGATGACCGAACGCAAACCCAAACCTGAACATGAACATACCGAACAGAACTGAACACCGAATGGCGAAATGGCCGAACAGTTCAGTCAGTTCGGATCACGTTCGGGTGAGTTCGGGTGGCAAAAAAAGGTTCACTGTAAGGTGACAGGGAGGGGTAGTACTAGTCACTGAGGAGCAGACTTCCAGGCACCAGGGGTGGAGAGGCTTGCAAGAAATGAAACTATCTGCCTC
>QEPC01012611.1:237703-253789 GCA_003113815.1 Sphenodon punctatus | reverse complement strand
AAACTCCTGGTTTTCACGTTCAAATCGCTCCACGACCAAGCTCCCCCTTATCTCTCAGACCTAATCTCCCTATGCACTCCTGCACGCGCTCTCCGCTCTTCCGCTGTACCCACCCTTACTCTCCCTCGTTTCTCCTGATCACCTAACCACCTTCGTCCCTTCTCCCTCGCTGTCCCCATGCCTGGAACTCCCTCCCTCCCAGCATCTGCCTTGCCTCCTCCCTCTGCTCCTTCAAATCCCTCCTCAAGACCCACCTTTTCCTTGCTGCCTTTCCCAATGCCCGCTAGTCTTTCCCCTTACTCTTACTGTTGGCCCTCCTCTGCTGACTGCTGCTACCAACTTCTTTGTAACCAAGCCAAGCACACGCACCTGAGACCTCGCATCCACCTGAATGTTTGTTTGTCTTCTCCCATGTCTCTCCCACTGTCCCCTCTCCCTGTCTCCCCCCCTTTGTCTTTGTCTTTTAGATTGTAAGCCACAGACAGGGACCGCGTCTAATTCTATGTTCTGTACAGCACCAGGTCATTTGACTGGCACTTTATAAATGTCTAATAATAATAATAATTCTTTAATGAAGGCACATATAAAGCATCTTGTATTATTACTTGCACAATCTCTCCATCAGGGAGTTTGCAAAATATTTTAGCTGTTCCTTTGCCTTGTGAAAACACTTCCCTTCCATCTGCTAAGGAAATAGGAACTGAGTAGCCCATTTCAACTTCTGAGAATAATTCTACATCCTTTAAGGGATTTTCAGAAGTGCCAGAATCAATATAAAATGACATTTTTATTGATGTCTGACATTGCATTGAAACGTTTGATTTTTCCTTTGATTTCTCACTCTCTTCTTCAGACCTGGTAGTTTTCTGCAGACACTCTGTCTCAGCAGTAATGGGCACTTTAGGTTTCCCCTTTGTCTTGGACTTTGGACAATTAGCAACTAAATGTCTTTCACACCACAGATAAAGCACCTTTTCTTGTCCCCTTTCTTTGAGCTAAAAGCTGCAATTTGGTCTGTAGAAGTTTGCTTTGTCTCTCTGATAAAATGCTCATTCAGTCTGCTAGAGAGATACTTTAAATCAATCATTGCATCAGACACTTCTATTGCAGTTTTCAGAGTTTCATACGAAGGAGGCAAAGAATTCAAAATGAATGCCACAATTCCATTACTAAATCTATTAGTCTATTCCTAAATCTTTCAGCCTTTTTGCAAGAGACTGTATTTGGCTTACATGCTCAGTAGGATTCTCATTCTCTTTCAGTTTCATGTTACACAGTCTCTGTTTTATAAAAATTGCTTCACTGTAGCTTTTACAGTTATAAAGATCTTCCAGCTTCTTCCAGACTTCACTGGCCAATTCCACACCCTCAAAATGAACAAATAGCTTTGGACTTACATGCATCCCAAGGATTCCAAGAGCTTTGTTGTTCTGTTTGTCCCAGTGGTCTTGGTCAGCTCCTGCAGCTGTAGGTCTCTCTGTTATCAGCACATTGTAAAGACCTTGACTTTTCAAGCAAGACTTCATGAGGAAATTCCAATCTTTGAAATTCGCTCCTTCCAGCATTGGAATGTTGAGGCTCCCTTGAGCTTTCTCCATGCTGCTTCTCTTGTTCCAAAACAAAAACCAGGTACAAAAATAAGCTGTGCTTTTCTCCTTTGAGATTCAATTCAAGTTCCAAAAAATCTGTTAGGATTTTCAGAAGGATTCTGGGCCCATAACCCTATGTTGGAATTTTATTAGTGGTCAAAAAAACAACAACAAAAAAACAGCTTGAGTTCTCAGTAGCAACAGCTTAGAAGTAATCAACACCTTGGAGATTGTTTCTAGATTAAATAATCTACTTTATTGAGAAATACATTGTGATAGGAAAGGCTTATCCCTAGGTCTTACTAGCTATCTGCCACCAGCATGGTGGCCAGTCATGTTGAAGGTCAGAGAGAGAAGAGAGGAATGGAGAAAGGCCAGGAAGAAGGAGGAAGTCCAGTAGGAACTTCTTGGGCACATCCCAATTGGGAGGGGGCTTAGAAGCAGAGATCAGGAAAGGTTAAAGTGACACTCACACTAACTCACTATCTCTACTCCCAATGCCCCTAGTGGTCATCAGGGTTTGTTGGTGCAAAAGGGCGATGCCATCTGGAGCTGTTTTTCCAACATGTTGCAGTGCAACATTACTTATTTGTAAACAGGAGAGATACCCCTTAATCAAGATAACCTGGAGACATTCATTTTGGGAATATCTGTAATCAGAATTTTTAAAGCCACACCTTGAAATATTGCAGTGCCAGAGATAACAAGAGTTTTTTGACCTTGGGAAACAGTTGACATTCCCGAGAAGAGGCACTCCTGTACAATCAAAATTGTCCAAATTATCTTTTCCAAGTTGAATGCTGCCTATTTCAGAGCTTAACAGCATGGTCTACAAACTACAAAGCACCAGCAATAGCCTTAGTGTCAGCACAAGTCCCTTCCACATTAAGGGGACATGTACTAGCATTAATGGCACTAAAATGCATGAGGATTGCATTTACAACAATAGCATATACAACAATAGCTGTTCTTAATTGTCATATCAGGAGACTCTCAAATTTGTACTCACATTGTGACCAAGGTTCATTGGTGAATTTTTTTTTTATTTTTAGACATATAGTGATATTATCAGAGTATCAACTGCACCACAACTTGAACCTCACAAAGACTGGAAATAGGGAGTTAAACTACAAGCCACCTTACCCAAGCCACTTTAAGTCTGCCTTCTTTCATGGCCAATGCAGTCTTCTTAGTGGAGAGTGCTGGTGCAAGCCCTTAAAAGATACACGAGGTCACATTCACCTCAGTAGAAACACTAAGTGCTAGTGCCAGATGTTCAGACCATAAATACTCAACACACCAACCACCCTACTCATCCACCAACACTTCTACTTCCTTTTACACCTTGCGATAAACAACACCCATGTTACAGTCATAACTCATCATAAGGTTACTATTCATTAATCCCAAAATCTTCCAGAGGGCTCTATTGCCACATCCTCTTTAACAAACTTTCTCAACTTTTTCAGATTACCCTCTGTTCCCTAATGAAGGAACTTGTTTACATTTCCCCTCTAAATAGGAAACATGGCTGCAACTCAAACTTTTTATTGTGATATGAGTTGTGGGAGGGTTATAGAAGGTAAGGTGACTGAAAGGAGGGATTTGGGGGTAGAGGGATTTGGGGGTGGGAGGGTTATAGAAGGTAAGGCAGGGTAGTCCCAGGAGTAGAAAGAGATGCCTCCAAATGCTTCTTAAAGATCCTTATTTAAACATTATTATTTATAGATTCCATGCTCACTGCTGATGACTGACTCTAGTTAATGGGTATGCACACGGGATAAAGAGGAAGGTACACGAGTCTTTCTATTCTTATTAGCTGAACTTGTCTGGGGAAGAGAAAGCCCCTGCCCTTAGCAGGAGTCCCATTTTCAGGGACTGGACCTGGACCCAGTGCCTCTCCCTGCCCCAGGTGTTGAAGGTAAGGGTCAGCCCTAAGGGGATGGCCTACATATCTGGCGCACAGTCAAGGAGACACCTGGTGGTGGGGATGGGTGAGGGGTTATATGTGCCCCCTCACCACCTGGGCAGCCTTTCTGATCAATGGCTGCCCAGGTGAAAGAAGAAAAAAATTGCAGAGGGAAGGAGGGGCCTAGGTCCATGAGGAACATGTCCAGGGGAGTTGTGAAGCATCTTAGTTTTAGCTTTCTTAATATTCATGTGGAGCCCTGGGGAGACAATCTCAGTATCCTTCTGCCTCCTTCCCCCTCCTTGCTGCTCACCTCTTGTTTCTTACCTGCTGCAGGGGCCTGTCTACTCTGTGACTGTAGGGGCCTAATATTGGCCGCATGTGAACCCCATGAAGGGTGAGGCATTTATCACTCAGGGAACAAGCAATAGCCGCATGTAGACCCCATGAAGGGTGAGGCATCTCCAATCCAGGGGTCAGGCATTTGCTGCATGTGGGCCCCACGAAGGGTGAGGTATCTATCATTCAGGGGTTGGGCATTTGCCGCCTGCCAGCCCCATGATGGGTGAGGCATTTATTAATCAGGGGCCACATGTAAACCTCAAAGGCACCATGTACTATTATATAAGGGCCGAGCATTTGCTATGTAAGCCCTGAGAAGGACAAGATTAGATTTTATCACCCTTGTGGTGAAATATTAGCTATGTAAGCCCGACAGGGCTAGGTTTTTATAGGGGGAAGAAGTTTGGTAAAATCATTTTGTATTTTGGGTAAGCTCAAAATATTGTATTTGTATGAAGCCCATTTTAAAATGGGTTGTGTTGTTTGTTTCTTTTGTATTGTGTATGGTGCATGGCAAAAGCCAAAACAATAAATACTTGCTTACTTACTGTGACTGTAGCCCTGGGGAGACAGCCAAATGGAACTGCTGTGGTGCTCCAGGTTGCTTGGAGTCTGTGGTTCAGGGGAGGGAGCCAGCGGAACAGAGAGATCCTCTCCCCTTTGGAGATGCTCCAGCATTGCTGCAGGGTTGCTGCAGCACTCCCGGGTGGCTGGTGCAGCGATTCCCCTTCCGGTCCCAAACTATTGGTCTGGTCTCTGCTGCCATGCTTTGCGATGGGAGCCCTGGGAGGTGGCTGAGCAAGCGGAGCTGTCTGCCACACCCCAATTGGACTAAGGAGGCCCTAAGTATAAGGGCCTCTATTCTGTTCTTGGCCTCCTCAATCTCTCTCCTGCCTTTGATACAGTGTGTTGACCCTGGACTCCCCTGGACTCGCTGTGCTCCCTTGGTTTCCAGGGTTCTGTTATCGACTGATTCTCTTCGTATCTCTCAAACCGCTCCTTTAACGTTCCTCCTCTATGTCGCTTCCTCTGCCTGTGGGTGTTCCCCAAGGCTCTGTCCTGGATTCTCTTCTCTTCTCTTCTCCCTCTATACTCTTTCCCTGGGTTGAAAATTGAATCTTATGGCTTCCAGTACCACCTGTATGCTGATGACACACAACTCTATTGCTCTACTCCTGTGCTCTCCTCCCCAATCCAGTCCCATATTGCTGACTGTCTCTCTGACATCTCTGCTTGGATGTATCACCGCCAACTCAAACTTCATATGGCGAAGACTGAACTCCTCATCTTCTTCCCAAAACATTCCCCTCCTACTTCCTCTCGGTTTCCATTGAGGGTGTCACCATTCAGCCTGTCCCTCAGGCATGTAGCCTGGGATTAATCTTTAACTCCTCCCTCTCCTTTATGCCTCAGATCCAGGCTGTTGCCAAATCCTGCCACTTTGCCTGGTATACTATTACTAAAATCTGACCCTGCCTTACTGTTGCCGCTGCAGAAACCCTCGTCCACACTCTAGTCACCGTGACTACTGTTACTTCCTTCTTACTGGTCTCCCCTGCTCTGATCTCACCCTCCTTCATCTCCATTCAACACTCTGCTGCCAAAGTCATCCACCTTGCTTGTTGCTTTGACCACGTTCAGCCCCTTCTTTCTGCCCTGCACTGTCTCCCTTTACAGGAACACATTCAGCACAAGTTCTTGGTCTTCATCTTCAACGTTCCTCATAGCCTTGCTTCCTGTCAGGACTTGGGTTCAGTGGCGGGTGGGACATGCGCACCAGTGCATTCATGGGGTTAGGGCTAGGAGTGGTCCCCGGGTTGGGACGCCCCTACAACACAGTCCAGCACCAAACCCACCGGGTAGGGGGAATGGGAGCGAGCAGGTACCACTAGGAAATGAGGGGGAGGGGCCTTCTTCCCCGCACACAGGAACACCAGAACTGGTGACAGAAGCACCCCCGGCACCATCACGGAGCCAGAGGGAGGAGTCAGGAACCACATTGCGCCGCTCTCCACGCCTGCAGGCACGCAGGGGCAGGGCTAGAGGGATTTAAGGGAAAGCCCCAGTATCCCCTGTGCCAGCAATCAGTGAACCTGTGAAGCTGGCCGTTGTGATTCTGGAGCGTTGTTTGAATAGACTACAAACCTTAACAGAGAGAGTGATTGTGGGCGCGAATGAAGAGTGAAAGGTGAGTGCTTGTGCGAGTGGAAGTTGGGAGATTGTGGTGTGATAGCAAGAGTGGTTAGGACTAGGCACTGTTCCCCCCTAACTCGTGGTTTCCCTTGTCCCTTCCTTGCCCTTCCCTCATCCAGGTGTGGGGGCTCCATCCTCCTTTCCTTCTCCCCTTCCGAGCTGCTTCTCCCATCCCCAGCACTAATCCCCTGGCATGCGGTGAGCTAAGGCCTGTCACTGTGTGAGTGGGGGTGAACGTGGTGCGAGCAGGGATCATACCCCCTGTGGAGCATGGGGGAGGCTGCACATGCCGCTTACTGAGTGCTACACCCCTGTGATGATATGGCCCCGTCCTTGTGAGGACATATAGGCCACCCTACAACCTGAGGGGTCTTTTTTCACATCGCAGCTGTGTTTCTGTCTCCCCTTCCCAGGAGTACTCGCTGAGTGCATGTGCGGAGTGTGGGTGTTGCCAAGTCTGTGGCCCTCCTTTCCTCACCCCATGGGGAACACAGCATCGCCGGCACCTACCATGGACCTGGCACAGCAGGTAGAAGAAATGGGCAGGGCCATTCAGGCCCTTGGCATGGAGCTTAAAGACATAAAAGAACAGGGAGAGGTAGGGGGACTAGGGGAATACGAAGCGGATGGGGAACCAACACCTATGCAGGCGCCTACCCCTCCTCCAGTGCCCATTAGTGGCCCCCCAGTAAGGGAACCCTGACACCCCCCTATCCAAAGATTGGGGGGGGAATGGAGGCATTTCCAAGGATTTCTAGCCCTATGTAAGCTGGCCTTTCAGTTGCAGCCCCTCACATATGCCTCAGGCACTGCCAAGGTTGCATTCATAATTGGGCATTTGGAAGGGTTTGCCTTGGATTGGGCCACTCCCCTGCTCCTCAAGGACAGCCCGTTATTAAAAGATTTCCCTGGGTTTTTGCAGGAGTTTCAATTTTTATTTGACTACCCTCATCAAAAAAGGGATGCAGAATCAGCCATTATGATGTTAAGGCAGGGGAAAGGGCCATTGTTGGAGTACGTCACGCGGTTTCAACAACTAGCCGTCGAATTAGAGTGGGCAGATGATGTTTTGAAAGTTTTGTTTCGAAAGGGTTTGAATGACGATGACATTAAAGACTAGCTAGCCCTTATTTCGATGCCAGCTGAGTGGAGTGAATTGGTCAACCTTACCTGCCAAATAGATGAGCAGTTGACAGAAAGGCAGCGGGAGCAGAGACAAGAAAGCGGGCAGACATGGAGTTCTCGTTCCATTTTCCAAGGGACGGGTAAGATGAAGGTGCCCAAAGTTGATGACCCCGAGCCCATGCAAATAGGAGCCTCTCGTGGGCCCATTGGACCTCAAGAAAAGGAACGAAGGAGGTGAGAAAAGCTGTGTTATTACTGCGGCACTGCTGGGCACTTTACTAGTTCTTGTCCACAACTACCCCCAGGGAGGAGGGGTCCAGGAAATGACAGGGGCCGGGGCGATCAGGGGGCGTCCTGGTAGACCCAGTCGTACCCCTTAGGCTTCAGCCGCCACCGCCTCTGGCAACTGTCTTTGCTAAGGGGGAACACCTCTTAGTCCCGTTAACTCTCTGTCTTACCCCCTTCAACTCCATGGTTCTCCCAGCACTCATTGACTCGGGGGCCTCAGGCAACTTTATGGACATGCAAGCTGCCAAAAGGTATCAAGTGCCCCTCCATCCGGAGGCCACCCCTGAAGTAGTGTTTGCCATCGACGGATCCCCCCTCACCTCAGGACCCATTACGTATTGTACGCAAGGTCTTATTGGGGTGTTCGGCGCACATTTTGAGACCCTTCGGCTAGACATTGTGAACACACCTGCCTTCCCCGTCATGCTGGGCATTCCGTGGTTGTGGCACCACAACCCTTCCATTGACTGGAACCATAAGGTACTTTCCTTTTCCTCTCCCTTTTGTGGGTCGTATTGTAAGGTCATAAGACCCCCTGCGGTTGAGATGCTTCCACCGAGTGAAGGCCGACTTCTCGCCACCAACTCCTCCATCCTCCCTGTCATCTATCAGGACTTGGCAGACGTGTTTCTCGAACAACAAGCGCTGGCTCTCTCTGCATCGGTCCTATGACTGTGCAATTTCCTTGTTGCCAGACACCACTCCACCTTATGGCCGAATCTATGCCCTTTCTGAGCCAGAATTAAAAACCCTCAAAGATTATATTGATGAGAACTTAGCCAAGGGGTTTATTCGGCCCTCCACCTCCCTGGGGGGAGCACCCCTTTTTTTTGTACCCAAGAAAAATGGGGGGTTACGCCCTTGTATTGACTACAGAGGTCCTAATGCCATCACGATAAAAAACTGCTACCCCCTACCTCTTATTTCAGAACTGTTGAATCGCCTTCAAGGGGCAAGAATCTTCACTAAACTCGACTTCAGAGGCGCATATAACCTACAACGAGTAAAACAAGGGGATGAATGGAAAACAGCGTTTCATACGAGGTACGGGCATTTCGAATACCTTGCTATGCCCTACGGACTGATCAATGCACCTGCGGCATTTCAGCATTTGATTAATTATATTTTCCGCAATATTTTAGATCTGCTTGTAGTGGCATATCATTTTTTCCCATAGTGAAGACGAACATATTCGACATGTACGTATTGTTCTGCAACAACTGAGACAGCATCGACTGTATTGTAAAATAGAAAAATGCGCCTTCCATCAAAAAGAAGTCCCCTTTTTAGGATTCATCATTTCGTCACAAGGGGTAAAGATGGACCCAGGAAAGGTAACCACTATCCTTGCATGGCCAGCCCGCACAGCGGTAAAACCGCTACAACGCTTTTTAGGAAGCGTAAACCATTACAGACAATACATCCCACATTATGCCAATCTAACCACGCCTCTCACCTCACTCCTCAAAAAGGGACAACGCTACATATGGGGGCAGCCCCAACAAGATGCCTTCAGTCACTTAAAAGATGCCTTTACCAAAGCACCTATCCTACAACATCCAGACTTTTCACTTCCCTTTATCCTTGAAACCAATGCGTACAGTGTGACCATAGGCGGGGTACTTTTACAACCCAAATAACAAAATACCCCACCGCTACTGTGCGCCTTCTATTCCCGACAGTTGACCGCAGCCAAGAAAAACTATAAGATCTTGGACAGAGAGTTATTAGCGATAAAGGTAGCCTTCGAGGTATGGAGGCATTTTCTTGAAGGAGCACGGCACCCTATCCAAGTTGTCACAGACCACAAAAACCTTACCTTTCTGCAAACAGCATGTATTCAAAACCATCGGCATGCACACTGGGCACTCGTTTGCCCATTTTGATTTCTGTATCATTTATCGACCAGGAAAGCTGAACACCCTCGCTGATGCTTTATCCCATTGTTATGAGGAACCTGCAGATTTGGCAACTCGGGAGGAAACCCTTCTCCACCCTCGCATCTTCATGGCTGCTTCTCTGACCTGCAAACAGTTCAAGGCGCGGGCAGCAAAAGACCCGGACCTCAAGGGGGTAACCCAAACAACCCCTTCCGGACTACCTCCACACAAAAAGGTCATCACAGTACCCCGGACGGCTCGCCAAAAGGTCCTGTGGCCCACCATGATGCCCCTCTGGCAGGGCATCCAGGACAGTGCCGAGCACTGCAACTACTACGACGGCACTTTTGGTGGCCAACCATGTGACAAGATACGATACGATATGTACAAAAATGTCACACTTGCAGCCGCACCAAGGTTCCCCGAAGATGACCAACTGGCTTTCTGCAACTCACACCCCTACCTCAAGGCCCATGGCAGAGGCTTAATATGGATTTTATTGTGGAACTCCCCGTGTCTCACGGGTACACCACTATCCTCATCGTGATCGACCAATTCACGAAAATGGGGCATTTTATCCCCTGCAAGGGGTTGCCGACTGCACAACAAACAGCCCGACACTTCTTACAAAATGTGGTCCGACTTCATGGACTGCCAATAACTATAACCTCCGATAGAGGCTCACAGTTCATTGTTCGGTTCTGGCGGGCGTTATTTAAGGCGGTAGATGTACAATTGCACTTGACCACCGCCTATCGTCCCCAAGCTAATGGGCAAGTGGAAAGAGCAAATCAAACCCTAGAGCAGTACCTTCGCTGCTACGTAGACTACCTCCAAGACGATTGGGTTACATACCTTCCTTTGACTGAATTTGCGTTTAATAACGCACCACATGCTGCCCTAGGCACATCTCCTTTTTATGTATCTTATGGTTTTCATCCCAGGTTGACTCTGCCCGAAGAACCTGCAGTGGAAGTGCCAGCAGCCGGGGCCTTAGTACAACAACTCTGGAGTTGCCACACCCATGCCTTTGCCATACTGCGACATGCCAGACAGCAATATAAGTGGCAAGCGGATCAGAGACGTTTGTCAGCACCGCAGTATCAGGTAGGAGACCTCGTCTGGGTGGATAGATGTCATTACCCCTCGCTTTGCCCCTCCACAAAATTAGACAACCGTTTCATGGGACCTTTTCCTGTCCTGGAACAAGAGAACCCTGTAGTATACAGACTGGATCTTCCCCCTACCCTTCGCATCCACCCTGTGTTCCATGTTTCCCTCTTAAAATCTCATTTTCCTCCTTTGTTCCCAGACACACTCCCCCCAGGACCCGTGTGCGACATTCAGGAGGACCCAGAGTATGAAGTGCAGGCACTCTTAGACTCCAAGGTGTCCCGAGGAGTACTGTATTACCTGGTGGACTGGAAGGGCTATGCGGTTGCAGACCACTCCTGGGAACCTGCCTTGGCCATACATGCACCCTGTTTGGTGCGTCAATTCCATACCCACCACCCGTCCCGACCAGGGCCTGGCCACCTCCAAAGGAGGCAGCGGGGTCCCTGGGCGGGGTGCTGTCAGGACTTGGGTTCAATGGCGGGTGGGAGGTGTGTGCCAGTGCATTCACGGGGTTAGGGCTAGGAGTGGTTCCCGGGTTGGGACACCCCTACAACACAGTCCAGCACCAAACCCACTGGGTAGGGGGAATGGGAGTGAGCAGGTACCACTAGGAATGAGGGGGAGGGGCCTTCTGCCCCGCACACAGGAACCCCGGCGCCGGTGACAGCAGCACCCCCAGCACCATCACAGAGCCAGAGGGAGGAGTCAGGAAACACGTTGTGCCACTCTGCACACCTGTACATGGTTCAAGCAGGGATCATACCCCCTGTGGAGCATGGGGGAGGCTGCACACGCTGCTTACTGAGTGCCACACCCCTGTGATGATATGGGCCCATCCTTGTAAGGACATATAGGCCACCCTACAACCTGAGGGGTCTTTTTTCACATCACAGCTGCGTGTCCATCTCCCCTTCCCGGGAGTGCTCGCTGAATGCAAGTGTGGAGTGTGGGTGTTGCCAGGTCTGTGGCCCTCCTTTCCTCACCCCATACCCCTTCACGGACCTCACACTTCCCCATATCTCTGCCCCTGTATCCCACCACATTCCTGCCTGGGAGCTTCGCTCCTCCTCTACTCCCACCCCTTATTTACTTGCAACTCCCCTGCTCCTCCCCTGTCTTGCTGCCCCTCATGCCTGCTCCCTCCCTCCCAACTTTCAAATCCCTTCTGAAAACCTACCTCTTCCATCAAGCTTTCCCTGACTCATCATGATTGAAATTGCATCCTCTTCCTTCCTTCACTCAATCTCTTCCCTGTAACTAAGTTAAGCATGTGCACCTGCATCTTCTCACACTCACAAATGTGTCCTGGTCTCTCTCTGATGGTCCCCTCTCCCTTGTCTCCCCCTGCCTTGTCACTTACATTATAAGCCCTTTGAGGTAGGAACCTGTTTATAACTACTGACTGTACAGTGCCAGGTACAGCACTGGTGTATTAAAAACAATAATAACAATAACAATTAATAATAATAATAGTAATAATAGCTTGGCGACTTCCTGGAGGCATTTCTTAACCAACTGTCACCACCATTCAACTGCTCTGGTGGTCCCTCGGACCGGAAGAAGGCCTGCAGCACAGGTGACTTATGGACACGCCACCCCGAGGACTGCGCTGCTTCACTTGCAGCAGCAGCCACTCACATCACAGCAGTGACAAAGCCTTAGGTCAGCCTGCCGGCGATCCATGGTGATGTGCAACCCAGTGGAATGGGGGCTTGGCCCATTTCAGGTGACCTTGGAGCGGCTGGTAAACTGGGTGGTCCGGTGCTGCTGTTGTGGGCCAGGTACCATCTTGGAGACAAGATGGTACGACCATCTTGTCGGGTGCACTGCAGCTGCAATTTTGAGGTCTGCCATGGTGGGCACTGCCATCTTTGAAGAGACAGAGGGCATGGGCAAGATAGGAATGTAAGTTAATTTGATGAAATGCTGAAAGTCAATGAACTTAGTTCTAAATGAAAGGGGTTAATTTCAGATAAATTAATTTGAATGGATGATTAAGATATTTGCTATATGGAATTACATGAATTGAATGTAATGGAGCAATAAATAATTAATATTTATAATTAATTTAGGATGCAACGTATTGATTTTAACTTAAGTTAATGTAAGGCATTGATTTTAAATTAAATTAAGGGACCAATAAATAATAAATATTTAATAATCAACCAATTATTAATTACTGTTCTGTACTAGTCAATTATTAATTATTAATTAATTATTGACTAGTACAGAAAAATAGTAAATTATGTTTGATACTTATTAAGTAATAATTGATTCATACATTTAGTTATAGATGGAATTGAAAGCTAAGGAGTTTAGTTTAAAAAAATTGGGTTAATTCAAGGAACAATGAAAGTTAATGAACGGCAATGATGATAAGTTAATTGAATAATAATGAATTAAGGGAACAATTAATAAATTTAGATCAAGATTAAATTGGATGGTTAATTTAATTGGAATATTTAATTTATCTTAAGTAATGGAGCAGTAAAATAAATTGGATTTAATAGTTAATTAGCAATGGATTCATGTATTTTATTTAATATATAATATTTAATATTTATTTAATGAGTCGCAAGGGAAGTTAATGAATACAGTTTCAATGAAATTTGGGTTATTTCAATGGAACAATGAAAGTAATGAATTTAGACTGAAATTAAAAATTGGATGGATGTAAAGCAAGTTTATGAATTAAAAAAACGATTTTGGATATACATTTTCTTTTCATGTAGGTGATGGATGTAAGGCAGGGTAGTCTGAAAGCTAGAAAGAGAAGTCCTCCAAATGCTTCTTAAAGATGATTTTTTTATTGATTCCATGCTCACTGCTGCTGAGTGACTCTAGTTAATGAGTATGCACATGGGCTAAAGTGGAATGTACATGAGTCTTTCTATTCCTATTAGCTGAACATGTCTGGGAAAATACAATGATCTCACAACTAGCATTCTGGTTTGTCCCCATATTTAATGAATTAGTCTGGAAAGCACAACCAGATATATCTTAATGCTCAAAAAGGGCTATATTGTATGTTTGTCTCACAGTGTGGTGCGTTTTTCTGTGGTTAGCAAAAGTTAACATTAGTTTTGTAAATCCCAATGGGCACTTCTGTTCCATCAGTACATATATACCGCAGAGTCCCTTGTCACATGACACAGGAAATCGCTTTGTGACATTCTCCCTCTTTGTCTCCCATGGTGCACTCTTACTCTGCTTTTGATATGAAAACTACCTTTTAAAACCTTCTTTGCTGAACTGACCTGCTGCCCTTTAAATGGAAGGGTCTCCTGCCCTGGAAACTGGTTCTTCTGGTGATTTCTAATGAAGTAGAACATGACTCTCCTACAGTAAAGCAGCAGTGGAAGCAATACTTCCATTTACTATTTAAAGAATACTGCTTTTTGAAAAAGGAAATGCTGGACACCCTAAAGCCATTTAATGGGATACATCAAAGAGTCTACCCTACTACACACACTTGGAGGATTGATGGCTGATTTATCTAATGATCTAACGAACGTTTTTATCCCTAGCATGCTGTTAGGGAGCTTTCAAGGAGAACAATCTTTGCAGATAAAACATGAATTTTAATTAATTAAGAAGTTGCCTCTTCTGATCCTATTAATAAAAAACATCCCCCAATGCCTTTGAACAGTGAGTTATAGTGCTACTCAGCATGCTATAGTGCTATAGCGTAGGGGCTGATGGTTTTTCCACTTGAGAATCCCCGAGGGACAAAGAAAGATGGATACTGGGCAATGTTGGGGCTCCAAGATGAATGTGTAGGAAATAAACAAACCATACACATATTCAGCTTGAAAGAAGGAATGTTTGCACAGGAAAACTGCAGGAAATTGTTCCGGATTAAATGCTAGAGTAGCCAAAGAAGAATAAGGGACATTGCAGTCCTCATCCCACTGAAGCCAATGACAAATTCCCATTGCTTTTAATTGGTGAGGAGTGCACCCCATCCAGGGTGTTAATAAACGTGATTCTGCCTGTTATGGCCCATATTACCCACGCGTCTGTTCAACCCCCAACCGGGTAGGTAGATGGCCAAGAATCGTGGGCTCAGAAGGAACCGAGTCCACAGTATGCACCCAAGGGCTGCCTAGGCGGGCCATGGCATGCAAACGTGTTTGTTGGTGCTGCCTACTGCCTTGGCATGGGGTCACCACGGATGGCCGCTATGGCTGCCTGTCATGATGGGGGGCAGGGTGCTGACTGCAGTGCAGTGGGGGCAAACCCAGCTGGCCTCACATCTCTTCTGGCCTCCTCTCCCCAGTCCAGTCAATCAGCAGGAACGTTTGTTCAGTTCCCCGACCTGGCCTGGCCAGGGGTGCCCCAACCCCTGGGACATGGAGCTGGTGCATCAGTTGCACGTTTATTAACATCCATAGATGCAACAATACCTTTATTGAACCATCTTCTGTTGATGAGTGTGTACAAGCTTTTGAGCTTCTCAGAGCTCTTCTTGAGGCAGGAATGAGAAGGTTAGATCAGAACCTGAGTGAGCATTATAGTCATAAGAACATTACTACTGTCATACTCAGTCAGACCAATGGCTCATCCAGCCCAGCATCCTGTTTCTGACAACAGGAAGATTCAGTCACTTCTGAAATGTGCACACTGGGCCATGAAGGAGTGATCCATTTCCCACTGTTCACTCTCAGCCCCTGGCAGTCAGGTGTCTCTTCTTCCCTGACCAGTTTAACTAGCTCCTCATTTCCCCAGGCAGCTCGCTAAAGTTCCTTCTACTGTCCTTTCATTCAGGGTCCCCTTCTCCCTTGTAACTAAGCTAAACACCTCCACTTACGACGTCTCGACTTCATGAATGTATCCTCGTCACTCCCTGTGTTCCCCTCTACTTTTTCTCCTCTTCCTTGTTCATCCCAGATTGTAAGCCCCACCCTGCTGCAAGGCAGGAACCTGTCTCGAGTTAATGATTGTCTAGTGTCAGGCACATTGCTAGTATCAATCATCATCATCATCATCATCATCATCATCATAACATTTGCGTACCATCATACCTGCTTTTGCATTTGATGTGGTACCGTATATTCATCAGACTAAACTTTTCACAATTTCACTTTCTTCTTAGGGCCACTACTTGGTGTAATCCAATGGAAAAGACATCAGACTTATAACTAATTATTTATTAATTATTATTATTATTATTAGCATTTATATATAGCACCAGAAGTGTACCTGATGCTTTACAGAGAATAAAATAGGCACGGTCCCTGCCCAAGAGCTTACAATCTAAAAACAAGGGGAGGGGAGACAGGGAAGGGGGAACAGAGGGAGAGACAAGGGATGCAACATTCACGAGGATGCAAGAACTCGGGTGCATGTTCTTGGCTTGGTTGCAGTAAATGGGAGTTTGCAGATAACAGGTAGGGGATAATCCTGGGTGGGGATGGTTAGCAGGAGTTAGGAAAGGCGGAGCGGAAGAGGTGGGTTTTGAAGGTGTGGAGGGTGGGGGCAAGGCGGACGAGGGCAGGGAGGGAGTTCTAGGCATGCGGGGCAGCGAGGGAGGAGGGACGAAGGCAGTTGGGGAAGCAGGGGAGGTGTGGGAGGGGGAGGGAGGGGATGGAAGAGGAGCGAAGGGCTCGAATAGGGGTTTGGAGGGAGATCAGAGCAGAGAGGT